>JAJAGP010000145.1:686648-700433 GCA_025084515.1 Ancistrus triradiatus | reverse complement strand
GAGCAAATACTTATTTTCCACCATGATTTACAATTAAATTCTTTAAAAATCCTACAATGTGATTTCCTGGATTTTTTTTCTCATTTTGTCTCTCATAGCTGAAGTGTACCTATGATGAAAATTACAGACATCTCTCATCTTTCTAAGTCAGAGAATTTGCACAATCAATGACTGACTAAATACTTTTTTGCCCCACTGTATACTGATGCAGAGCATAGTATACAGTACAGTATGATGCTGTATTTGTCGATGAAGCATAAAATATACAAGAAAGTATGTTGCAGTTTATACTCATTCACAAAAAAATAAAGCACCCTGACTGAAATGTCGGATTGCTGCAAAACTCGGCATGCATATAAATCTGGCAAATATATAAATGATTACAGGTGTGGTCTGATTAGACATTGGGTGTTGCCACAAGAGGGAGCAAAAATGTTTCATCCGCTGACCTATTAAATGACTCTTCAAAGGTTACTTTTGGCTTATGTATTACTGACTGCTACACATGGCTCTATGACTCACTTGAAGACATTTTACCCAGTTGGCAGACTTTGAGAGGGGGCACATCATTGGACTGAGAGAAGCAAGATGGATGTTTCAATGAATTGCCCACCATCTAGGCCTAGCTGTTAGGTGATGTTGGGAGCAGTGATTGCATAAGAGCATGCACACATGGTGAACAGGCTCCGGACAGCCCAGACAGACCACCAGTAGAGAGGATTGTTTGAACTGCCGACAGGCACGAGCAGCTCCCACAGTTTTGTTGTCAACCATCTAGAGTCAGGTGGCACCTTCACTACACACCCCTGTCTTTGTCTGGACCATTTCCAAGCGCTTAGCAGAAAGACATTTGTTGTCACGGCACCCATTACGTGTCCCAATAAAAGCCAGTCACCATCTCTTTCGCTTGCAGTAATGTCGTGAACACGAAACCTGGACTGCTATGAACTGGAACCGCATCATCTTTAGTGATGAATCCAGTTTCTGTTTGGGATCTGAAGATGGTCGGGTTTAAACTTGGAGGCCTTGTGGTGATCGCTTCAGTCCTGCAGTCAGTGCTGTGAAGTGACATAATGCTCCAACTGCTGGTGTGATGATCTGGAGAACCATTGCATATGACAGTCAGTCATGCCTATTGGTGATATGAGGGACTCTAACAACTCAGTGATATGTGCGGGATATCTTGTGGCCACATGTATTGTTTCTCATGACAGGGCTTCCAACTAGCATTTTTCAGCAAGATAATATCCATAAAGCAAGGGTTTCCCAGGAATGTCTCTGAACACTTTCTTGACCTCTGTCCGGTTGCCAGATTCATCACCAGTTGAGCATTTATGGGACAAACTGTGATGCTAGCTTCGACAACCTACGAGTGTGCAGGATGTACAGGCCTAGTTGTAACATCTGTGGTCAAATGTGCCACAGAATACCATACGGAACCTTTATGCCTCCATGCCCAACCATATCTCATCTTGTATTCAGGCTAAAGGTTTCCCAACAGGGTACTAAAGCCTCCTTTAAATTGTACAGTTTTCCCGAATAAACTTATCCTTTCACTTTTATATTGTAGTAACTTAGATACTGTAGAATTTACTTACGCAGCATATAGTATTCAATACAGCACAGTACACTATGTACTGATATAGTATACAGTACAGAACAATGCAGGGTAAAATGATCCAGCATATAGTATACAGTACAGTATTATGCAGATTATATTGATGCAGCCCATAGTATACAGGGCAGTATAATGCCGTATATAATGGTGCAGCGTACAGTGTAGAGAACAGTATGATGCAGAACATACTGATGCAGCGTATAGTATAGTTTTCAGGAGACTATAATAGAGTATATACTGATGCAGCTTATAGTATTTAGTACAGCACAATGCAGTATATACAGTACTGATATACAGTGGGGCAAAAAGTATTTAGGCAGGAAATCACACTGTAGGATTTTTAAAGAATTTAATTGTAAATTATGGTGGAACATAAGTATTTGGTCAATAACAGAAGTTCAACTCAATATTTTGTAACAAAACCTTTGTTGGCAATGACAGAGGTCAAACGTTTCCTGTAAGTCTTCACCAGGTTTGCACACACTGTAGCTGGTATTTTGGCCCATTCCTCCATGCAGATCTCCTCTAGAGCAGTGATGTTTTGGGGCTGTCACTGGGCAACACAGACTTTCAACTCCCTCCACAAAGACTGGCTAGGATACTCCAGCACCTTGATATGCTTTTTACGGAGCCACTCCTTTATTGCCCGAGCGGTGTGTTTGGGATCATTGTCATGCTGGAAGACCCAGCCACATTCCATCTTCAATGCTCTCACTGACGGAAGGAGGTTGTGGCTTAAAATCTCACGATACATGGCCCCATTCATTCTTCCCTTAACACGGGTCAGTCGTCCTGTCGCCTTTGCAGAAAAACAGCCCCAATGCATGATAGGTATGGTGTTCTTGGGATGCAACTCAGCATGCTCTTCCTCCAAACACGACAAGTTGAGTTTTTACCAAAAAGTTCTATTTTGGTATCATCTGACCACATGATATGCTGCCAATCCTCTTCTTGATCATCCATATGCTCTCTGGCAAACTTCAGACGGGCCTGGACATGAACTGGCTTAAGCTGGGGGTCACGCCTGGCACTGCAGGATCTGAGTCCCTCTTGGCGTAGTGTGTTACTGATGGTAGCCTTTGTTACTTTGGTCCCAGCTCTCTGCAGGTCAATCATCAGGTAATTCCGTGAAGTTCTGATATTTTTGCTCACTGTTCTCATGATCATTTTGACCCCATGTGATGAGATCTTGCATGGGGCCCAGATCGAGGGAGATTATCAATGGTCTTGTATGTCTTCCATTTTCTTACAATTGCTCCCACAGTTGATTTATTCACACCAACCTGCTTGTCTATTGTATATTCACTCTTCCCAGCCTGCTGCAGATCTACAATTTTCTTCCTGGTGTCCTTCGACAGCTCTTTGGTCTTGGCCATGGTTGAGTTTGGAGTCTGACTGTTTGAGGCTGTGGACAGGTGTCTTTTATACAGATAATGAGGGCAAACAGGTGCCATTAATATAGGCAACGAGTGGAGGACAGAAGAGCATCTTAAAAAAGAAGTTGCAGGTCTGTGAGAGTCAGAAATCTTGCTTGTTTGTGGGTGCCCAAATACTTAATTTCCTCCATGACTTACAATTAAATTCTTTTAAAATCCTACAGTGTGATTTTCTGGATTTTTTTTTTCTCATTTTGTCTCTCATAGTTGAAGTGTACTTATGATGAAAATTACAGACCTATCTCATCTTTCTATGTAGGTGAACTTGCACAATCAGTGGCTGACTAAATACTTTTTTTGCCCCACTGTAGTACACAGTATAGTACAGTGCAGGGTATAATGATGCAGCATATAGTATACAGTACAGTATGATGCAGTATATACTGGAGCAGCGTATAGTATACAAAACATTATGATTCAGTATATACTGATGCAGTATAGATATACAGGATAGTATGGTGCGGTACATAATGATGCAGTCTATAGTAATCCGAACAGTATGATTCCCTATATACTGATGCAGCATATGATATACTAAACAGCATGATGCAGTATATACTGAAGCAACGTGTAGTACACAGGACAGTATGACGCAGTATATACTGATGCAGAATATAGTATACAGGACAGTATGATGCAGTATATACTGATGCAGCATATAGAAGACAGGACAGTATGATGCAGTATATACTGAAACAGCGTGTAGTATACAGGACAGTATGATGCAGTATATTCTGATGCAGCATATAGTAGACAGGACAGTATGACGCAGTTATATATTGGTGCATTATTGTACACAGTTTAATGCGATATTCGCTATACAGTGAATATCAGTTCTTATGTAACGTTACTACTACAGGATGGGCTAGTGTTTACGTTTAGCAGGAAATGATGTCACTAATTTTAAACAAACCACGGCGCGCACAGTTCAGAAATCAGTTTCCTGAAGCAAAAATTGAGCGCTTTGTGAGCTAACCTGGTTTATTTACTGTCCTGCGAGCAGTGTTTCTTTCTACTGTTTTGTTAAAGGTAAGCTATTTCATTGTGCTCGTTTGCGTTAACCTGTTTAGAAGCTGCTTAGCTAACGCTGTTGGCTAGCGTGTTTAGTACACTGCTTGTTGGTTTTAAAAAACAACGTTTATTTGTTGTAATATCAAAATTGCTTGCTTGGATGCGTATTCCATTGGAGTGAATAACTAACAGTACTATGTGATTAGCACTAACGAATCAATATAAGGCGCGATTCAGTTCAAAACAAAAGTTGGCATTGTTGGCATGCATGATGGTTAGGGAGAGCAGGCCGTGTCACAGCTTTAATACACATACCCAGTGAAACATCTTGACTAATGCAGCATCGGTCCTTTTTTTAATATAGTAGCATTTTCTATTCACAGTGTTAAATGGTCGTGTATGCGTAAGGTAACGATGGCTAGCTCGGTTAGTTAACTCAGATATCGTGCCTCTAAGTTCGGTAGGTATGTAACGAGCTTTAATCTTTTGCTCTTTCTGTAGCTTGCTATATTTCTAATATCTGTCAAATTTTTAAGCGTTTTTTAGGCTTTCAGTATTTGCATTTTAAGATCCCTGTCAATTCCACTTTATTGTAGTACATAGTTCTGACAAACATGCTTCATGTGCTGAGAAAAAAATGCAGTTTATTTATTTGTTTGTGTCCATCAATCATTAAAGTCCATCAATGTGAAGTGCAACTCAGCAAACAAAAACAAGTAAATCTAGACAAAAACAGTTTTTGTACTTTCAGAACAATAAACAGCTCAAAATAGCCATCATGCATCAACAGCTATCAGTTGCTTATTTGTTATTATGTCCGTCCTTACTTGTTTTAGCTGTTTGTAACACACAGTATCTGTACAAATTGTTTTAGTAAATTGTAAATAGTTTTGCAACAGAAAGTACAATTGCAAAACTGGTGGCGGTTAAGGTATTGGACTATTGACCAAAAGGTTCAGGGTATAACCTGAGCCCTGCCACTGTTGGGCCCTTGAGTAAGGTTCTTAACCCACAGTTGTTTGGACTGAACCATACTTCTCTGTCGTGTGTGATTAATTTAGTAACAGCGCTTAGGATGGAGCTTCAGAAAATCATTCACAGCGCATTGCACGATTTCGTCCAGTCACACATCCCACATGCAGATCTGAGGTGTGTTGACAAGCTTCTACCTTTCATCCATTCCAAAGACCTTATCTGCAGTTAGAAAACCTATTTTCCTCCTCCTTTATTATTCAGCACTCTGGATGACGTGCTGCTTTCCTACATCACCGGTATGCTGGAGGATCTAGGATCTCAAGCAAGTGTTGAAGAAAACTTTGATGTCGAGGTGTTTGTTGAGATGCTTGAAGCCTACATTCCAGGCTTTTCCAATATTGACAGGTAAGATAAGTCATAGTTTTTAAAATCTAAATTTGCTTGTGATTTCAGTCACTTTATTTGGTTCAGTTTAGGCAATGCTAACTGTATATTTGAGATGAAGCAAGTGTATATTTTTTTCAGTGTTCAAGTCTGTGAAATGATGTTTAAGTTGGCCTCGAAGTTAGACTCGGCACGGAATGCAGGTAAAATGTATTCAGTTTTTTACTATACAACTAGGGCTGCAACAACGAATCGATAAAATTGATAATAATCGATTATTAAAATTGTCGATAACAAATTTCATTATCGATTCGTTGTGTCGCATGATTTGTGTCCCTCGCCTTATCATATCCGCTTGCGTTACTTGCGGCACTTCGTCAACACTGGGAAAAAAAATACAAGCGCTGGAACGAAGCCAGGCGGAGCCGGCGCGAAATCTTCAAAATAAGTTAGCGTTAAGAATTAAATAAATTCTACAAATGAAACATGACCGAGGCAGAGAAGAAGGTTCGACTTAAGACCTCAAAAGTGTCAGAGCACTTCACGCTTCACACAACAAAAAATGTGTAACATGCAAGCTTTGCAAAAGTGATTTGACCTGGCACGGGAGCACCACGGTGATGATACAGCCCTCAAAACGGAAACATGGAGTCACCGATGAGGATGAAGGGAGCTCAACAACAGCGTAAGTCACCACAATATCCCGAGTTTGTTCCGTTTTGAAGTGAGGAAACGTAACGGCGCACTCGCACTATGCAAACGGGCATAGCAGGGTTGATGCTGTTTTTCTGCTTGTTAGCTTGATAATGACAGTTATGGAGTTAAGAGACAGATATCCTATATTGGCCAGGCTAGCCAAGTCCTATTTATGCATTCCTGCTACTTCAACACTGTCTGGGCGTCTATTTTCTGCGGCAGGAAATATAGTCTCTAAAAAGAGAGCCAGCTTTAACCAGGAGAGCATGTTTGACATGCTAACATTGTTGGCTTGCAATGCAAAGTTTCTAAAGAAAGAGCCGTGAATGAGTTTGTATTGTAGTGTTTGCATCAGAGATGCACTTTTTTTTCTTTGTTTAATTGTTATTTTAATTTATTTAATACATTTAATTTATTATTATTCATTTATTGTAAGCACTTATTTGCTCTGTTATTTAATGTTATATTTTCTGAATAAAGACCATGGAAAGGTTTTTTAAAAAAAACCATCGATTAATCGAAAAAATAATCGACCGATTAATCGATTATTAATATAATCGTTAGTTGCAGCCCTATATACAACTATTTGGAGAGAACCTGAGGAAAGAATTAAGAAAACTGCTGTATAACTACTTATATTTTGCCTAAGACTGCTGAGATGAATTCATGCTGTCCGAATATTGTATTGGTTTCAGAATCTTCTGAATTGAAGACAGAAGAGGGAAATTGTTCCTCCAGTACTGTTCTAGAGCAGAGAATATCTGTACCAAAGACGCACAACCACTCTTCACCTGTAGCGGGCGCCACAGCCAAGGCATGGATTAATTTGTCTCTGCTTTTCTTTATGGCAGTAGGCTTTTGTAATGGTTTGGTATATGTTAATATGAACCAATATTACCATTATGTACTACAGTTAGTGCTTTTTTAACTCTTATAACCCAGCACCAGTTCCAGTCGTCATTCCAAGTTGTTCTTTCGGTACCAGTTTCATCTGTCATACTATTACTTAGACCACAGGAGACCATAACTATTCTTTATTATATTCGCTACTTTAATTATTATACTTCGTGTATGTGTAATTAAACTATTATCTTAAATTTAAAGTTTATTTCTTCCATATAACATATAGGCTGCCCAAGGAGATTGGGCTCATTTTTAAGTCTTGGTCTTCCCATGTTTTTTTTTTATTTTTATTTTTTTGTCTTTTTTGATGAGGGGGGTGTTTCCCCTCATCAAGTTGAGGTAGTTTCTCCTTGCCACTGTGACTATAGGATTGCTCAGTTGGGGCTGTGGGCCTAGATAGTTATAAAATTGCCTTGAGACAATGCTCTATTGTAGAAAGTGCTGTATAAATGCATTTGACTCCGCTGTCTTGTTCTATGATATTACAAAGTGCAGTAACAGGATTGCATCACTCTGTTTGTGTGTGTATTAGTTAAATGCTTCAGAGTGGGATGAACAGGAACAACACCTTCTTGAGATGTTTCCTAAGTGCACTGTGACAGAAGCCAAAAGCGCTTTATCTATTGCCAAAGGGGACCTGGAAGAAGCTGTTCGACTCATCATTGAGGGAGATGTTCAGTTCAGTCACACACTTCCCCTCAACGTGAGTAAACTGACCATAGTGAATGCGGATTTATTTCCGTAAAGCTGAAATACTCCCAGATGTATAACCCAATTTCCTTGTAATTTGTGCATACTGTCAAAGTATTACCTGGGGAATCAATGTATAGAATTATGTGCTATATAGATATGACTGGCAACTTGGTTGTTTAGTGTAATAACACTCCACAGAGAATCTCTGTTCTCTATGAAGCAGTAATTGGCTGGGAGCAAAACATTGAGTAAAAAGCCATTAAAGTCTAGTAATGTCCCAATCCAATCCAACAGACTGGAAAAGAGGTACTCAGGCATATTTTAATGGATCACTAAGCCAAATCTATTTTCTATCCATCATGCTGTTCCCCTACTATGGTATTTAACCACCCCCTCTTTTTCCCCAGCAACCATGTCTGACAGGTTAACGATCTCTGCAAATTGCCAGCGAACCTCCAGTCTACAGAGCTTTGTGTATAGCAGGGAGATCATTGTGTTGACCTTAATTTAGTTAGTGAAACCAGAACTCCTCTATATAGACAAACGTTTGTGGACCCCCCCCTTCTAATTACTGATCGTAGGGTTGAAAGTATTCGGCATATCGTGGGATTTAAAAATGTTACTCACCAAGTTTCTGCATGTAGAGCTGTTCAGAGAAGGAAGCTGTTCTTGACACACGATGGACGCTAGATGGCGCCAAATAGTTTGTTTACATGATCAGCTTGAGTTCATGCTGTTTCATTGTATCATCTTCATTGCATCTCTGGTATACATGCGTTTCTCCGCGTGTATAATCGATGTGATGAGGCTGTTAGATTAAAATGTCTATCTTTCAGCACAATGATGGGATCATTTATTTATTTGTGGCAACCATGTTTCAACGGCATAGATTACAGACACATTATAAATCTGACTTGCTTCGAATGAGCTGTAGTTAGTTCCTTATTCGTCCATCTCTGTGCAGATGTTGCTAGCGCGCACACTATGGTTTCGTAACGCACCCGGGCACACTTCCGTCATCGCGGTGCTCGCACAGCAGAATTTGTGGTGTTCCTTGCTTTGTGGCTTTTTTTGGTTTTGTTTTTGGCGCGCTGACACTGCCATCTCCTACACCTTATAACAGTATAATATATGGTTACTGTACTGGTTATGCAACGCACCGATTATGCAGTGGCTTCTCGTGGCGCACGTATAAGAAGAGTTTTACATGTGTGAACTGTGCCCGAGTGCGGTTCGGCGTGCTATGCCCCGACATGATACAGAGCGATCACACTAGTCAAACGAACCACGGTTTGGGGGTCAAATCCTAACAGCAGAAGCATGCTCAAATATCTATTTGTTTGGGTGTCCACATTTTGTCTCTATAGTGTGTTATACCAAATTTCAAACTTGCTTAAGTGCTAAGTCACAGCTATATGTATTACTATTCTGGAATGGAAGATTGTTTTTTTGGTAATTTCTAGTGTGACCACAAACTAAGATTTAACCTTGATTTGGCAAAGAAGCTTTATGTTGCATATGTTACATTTTTTTTTATGTATCTAGGTAAACCAGGGGAAGGCAGTGTCTGTGCAGGCTGACGAGAAGCTTAAAGCAAATATTTTAGAAAAGTAAGACCATTATAAGTACTGTAATTATAACTATCTTGATATATTATAAATAAGTTATTTTTGTTTCACTGTGAAAGTCTAAAGTATTCTGTTGATGTGATGAACAAGCTTTTAAAAGTCTAAATGTGTGTTGTCCCTTTTCCTTTAGGTATATGCTGGTGGATAGTGAGGAAGATAAGAAAATCCATAAACCATTCGTCCCAAAAGATGCAAGTGTTTCTCATTGGTTATCTAATATCATGGAAATGAAAGCATGTGAATAGGTCTAAACTGCATTTAAGGAGAGTATGATATACAGTGGGGCAAAAAAGTATTTAGTCAGCCACTGATTGTGCAAGTTCTCCTACTTAGAAAGATGAGAGAGGTCTGTAATTTTCATGAGAGACAAAAAGAGAAAAAAATCCAGGAAATCACATTGTAGGATTTTTAAAGAATTTAATTGTAAATTATGGTCACCCAAAGTATTTGGTCACCCACAAACAACCAAGATTTCTGGCTCTCACAGAGCTGTGACTTCTTCTTTAGGAAGCTCTTCTGTCCTCCACTCATTATCTGTATTAATGGCACCTGTTTGACCTTATGTGTACAAAAGACACCTGTCCACAGCCTCAAACAGTCAGACTCCAAACTCAACCATGGCCAAGACCAAAGAGCTGTCAAAGGGCATCAGGAAGAAAATTGTAGACCTGCACCAGGCTGGGAAGAGTGAATCTACAATAGGCAAGCAAGTTGGTGTGAATAAGTCAACTGTGGGAGCAATTGTAAGAAAATGGAAGACATACAAAACCATTGATAATCTCCCTCGATCTGGGGCTCCAGGCAAGATCTCATCTCATGGGGTCAAAATGATCATGGGAACAGTGAGCAAAAATCCCAGAACTACATGGAGGGACCTGATGAATGACCTAAAGAGAGCTGGGACCAAAGTAACAAAGGCTACCATCAGTAACACACTACGCCAAGAGGGACTCGGATCCTGCAGTGCCAGGCGTGTCTCTCTGCTTAAGCCAGTACATGTCCAGGCCTGTCTGAAGTTTGCCAGAGAGCATATGGATGATCCAGAAGAGGATTGGGAGAATATCATGTGGTCAGACCAAACCAAAATAGAACTTTTTGGTAAAAACTCAACTGGTCGTGTTTGGAGGAAGAATTCTGAGTTGCATCCCAAAAACACCATACCTACTGTGAAGCATGGGGGTGGAAACCTCATGCTTTGGGGCTGTTTTTCTGCAGAGGGGACAGGATGACTGATCCATATTAAGGGAAGAATGAACGGGGCCATGTATTGTGAGATTTTAAGCCAAAACCTCCTTCCATCAGTGAGAGCATTGAAGATAGAACATGGCTGGGTCTTCCAGCATGACAATGATCCTAAACACACCAGTTGACCAGTGAAGGCGTGGCTCTGTAAAAAGCATATCAAGGTCCTGGAGTGGCCTAGCCAGTCTCCAGACCTCAACCCCATAGAAAATTTGTGGAGGAAGCTGAAAGTTTGTGTTGCCCAGCGACAGCCCCAAAACATCACTGCTCTAGAGGAGATCTGCATGGAGGAATGGGCCAAAATACCAGCTACAGTGTGTGCCAACCTGGTGAAGACTTACAGGAAATGTTTGACCTCTGTCATTGCCAACAAAGGTTATGTTACAAAGTATTAAGTTGAACCAAATTTATTGACCAAATACTTATTTTCCACCATAATTTACAATTAATTTCTTTAAAAATCCTACAATGTGTTTTCGTAGATTTATTTTTTTTTGTCTCTCATAGTTGAAGTGTACCTATGATGAAAATTACAGACCTCTCTCATTTTTCAAAGTAGGAGAACTTGCACAATCAGTGGCTGACTGAATACTTTTTTGCTCCACTGTATAATTGGTTTAAATGGGAAGGAAAAAAAAACTAATTCAATAATTATTACTGTTGAAGTTGAAATGTAAAAAAATAAAGATATTCTTAATACCTAAACATTTGGCACATATTTTTCATCATTTTAGAATTGAAAAGCAGAATCTGAATTGATAAAATTCAAACTATACCCAACCCTATTAGACGACTATAAATCTAGAAAGTAATGCCTTGCGTTATATCTTGTAGGCTCCAAAGAAGTTGGTGCGTTATCATGGCAATCAGGTGGTGACTACTAAGGGAGAGCGTTATCATCTGGTCAAGAAAGAGGAAACCGAAGAAATGAAAAAGACTTATGTTAACCTCAAACCTGCACGCAAATACCGCTTCCATTGATGATAAGCATTCGGTATCTACATTTAAATTTTATTTATTACTGCATTTTATGGGTTCATACTTTTTTTTTCCTGTTTGTAAAACTCTAACTGCACTGACTTACTAATGCCGTACAAAAAATTATTTTTGAGAGTGTTTTCATGTATTTTCTTTTATGAGATATCAGTTTTAAATGATAAGCTTCACTGAAGGACTGAAGTGAGCATGAAGGTTAATACCCGATTGACATCAATCTAGTAAAGTATTTCAAGGCTTCAGTGAAACATGCTGCTGTTCTGTTACTTTAAAAAAAATAACCAGTTTAACAGTTGATAAGCCTCAGGCATTTTGATGGCTGGGATGGTATTAATGTCCAAAAATACTCAAGGATAAAGTTACTCACTCTTTATTTTTCTACAGATACATAGATTAGCAGGAGGTACTCCACTTCAATGTCATTATGTTTATTCGAGCTGGGCTCGTGTTAGAAATGATCCTTACTGACATTTGACTTTTCAATGCATCACTCCGTATCTCTGTTACTCTGACTCGGTTACTCTGTATAACAAGTATTATGTAACTGGTGCTTACACATCTGTATGGTTTTAGCTGTTGACTGTTCATGTTACTCATGCTCATTAGTCAGTCATACTGGAATTATGGTATATTTGTGACTGTGTTGAGGTATAATTTGTTCTTGCTGTACTGTTTGCGCATTTGCTTCATTAAGATGTTGCTGTTAACATTATCTAATCTATAAAAACCCTGCACTGAAGGCCTGGTCATAGTTGTTGTTTTTGCTGTGTGACTAAATACAAAAAAGATGAATGCCAGCTTTGTTGTACTCTGTTTGTGTATTTCTTTCATTCATTCATCTTATATTATCCACTTATTGCACTCAGGGTTGCAGGAAAGCCAGTACCTAGCTGGTGGCAGAGGGCACCAATCCATCGTAGGGCACATGTCTACACCAAACACCAATTAACCTAACACACGTCTTTGGAATGTGGGAGTGAACCAAGTACCCGGAGTAAACCCATGCAGGCTCAGGGAGGACATGCAAACTCCACACAGGAGTTCTACTCAGAGTCTGGGGTCAGATTTGAACCGTTGATCTTGGAGCTGTGAGGCGACAGTGCTAACCACTGCACCATCGTGCTGCCGTGTGTATTATATAAGATGATGAACTTGTATATATACAAGGTTCAGGTCAAGGCAACTAATGGAACTCGGACACTGACTGAGGAAGGTTATTAATCAGAAAGGTCAACTGGGGTTAAATTGTTTCTGACCATTATTGCAGGGTGAATGGGCTATTTTATAGAGAACATCCACAACCAAATGCAATCTTAAGAACTTATTGTGCTGCTTCCATTTGGGGTTAGTGTCAGTTAACATGGGTGAGCTAGTTCCAGGGGATTCCATGCATAGCTATTCACCACAGATTTCAACAGTTGAGTATTGGGCTTTGAAGTTTCCCCTGAAGCAACATTTCATGTGGCCTTGATGTAAGCATACTCTTTCTTCCATAGGCTTACAGTAAGTATACTCAAGAGCAGTGGTACTCGGCTGAATGGCAAGAAGACAGGCATGAAAATTCACAGCTTGCTTTCCATCAGATCAATTCAGTCTGGCCATTCTCTGACCTCTGGTGTCAAGGGATTTTTGTCCAGAGAACTGCCACTCACTGGATATTTTCTTTTTCAGAACATTCTCTGTAAACCCTGGAGATGGCTGTTTGTGAAAATCCCTGTAGATCAGCAGTTTCTGAGAAATACTCAGAGCAGCTCATATAGCACTAACAGCCATGCCAGGTTCACACACACACACACACACACACATACAAATACATTATATATATACATATATATATATATGTGTGTGTATATGTATATATGTATATATATATATATATATATATATATATATATATAGAGATAGAGTAGAGAATAGATAAACAGAAAGACATAAGAAGATTATATAGAGGAGAGAGAGATAGGAGAGAGAGTAAAAGACAGAGCGACATATATAGAGAAGATAAAGACAGACAGACTTAGTACAGAGGATATATAGACATAGAGAGAGATATAGATATGATAGGATATATAGATTATATTAAACATACATTAGATACAGATAGATATAAATGTAGACATAGATAAATAATAGATATACATAGAGAGACACAGACAGAGATAGATACAAGATACACAGACATGAGGATTATATAGATAAGAAT
>JAJAGP010000145.1:664148-684148 GCA_025084515.1 Ancistrus triradiatus | reverse complement strand
TATATATATACATATATATATACATATATATATATATACATATATATACATATATATACATATATATACATATATATGTATATATATATATATATATATATATATGTGTGTGTGTGTGTGTGAACCTGGCATGGCTGTTAGTGCTAGATGAGCTGCTCTGAGTATATATAATGTGTACACCTAATTGTACTGATTTGTCTTTAGACTGGTGCCTAACAATTTAGTAAATCTAAAACTTCCTTTCAAATAAAAAGCAAAGTCTCTTAGGTCTGCATCATCTCTGTAAAGGACAGATTACTTTCTGCCCCCCAAATTTTTTTAATTAAATTTAGACAACACGTGACAATGCTTTGCAAATACAGTAAATGATAACTTGCAGTTACAGTCCTAAAAAGTGTACCATGTGTAAAATAAGGTTACATTCAAACCAATACACAGATCAAACATTTAAACATACAAATGAATGTATACAAAATAAAATACAAAACAAAAAGCTAAGATTAAAGCATTGCTTTTCAAAAATCAAATATCATTTAATAATCTAACAAACACTTTCATCCTTCAGTGGTTTACAATGTCAATATTTCTGTCTTACCACTCCTTGTAACTGTACAATCCACTAGTTTCTATCCATAAATTAATCTGGTTGAGGAGTATTAGTTTTCTGGAAAAAGAAATTACAACATACAGTGATCATTCACTCATTAAATGTAATATTAGTTAAACCTGGAAGCACTGTTTAATTGCTAGTCATCATTTGACCACTGAAACTCCACCTAACTTACCCTTTAACGCAATCAACAATAGGAACAGGTGCAAAGGTACACCCACATAGGTGCTAATGTGGGTGTACATGTGCACTGAATGTTTACCGCCTATTTAAACATACACCTAACCCACATAAATCACGGTATTCTTATGAGGACTGAAATGATGCATCTCTGTAGTGGTACCTTCCTTTAAACAGAAACTCGATTAATAAGAGAATAGCTAGTGATATTCAAAGGCTCAAATACAAGCAGCCAAAATACTGCCATTCACTGTCAATTCAACAGCCTGAATAATTACACACAAACACTCATTCATATCTATACAGTCAAAAATACAGGGTCACCCAACAGCACACTGGAGCTGGATTGCCAGTTAACTTGGGCCTTCATCGTACCGTCCCTTAATCATCATGTTCAGCAATGGGCCAACCTGAGGAACAATGGAACACAATTATACATACATAGCTTAAAAATGTGTAAAGTGGTTTATTAAGGACATACTACTAGAAATCCCAGGCTTTAAGACTAATACCCTTTCTCTAGCCGAACATGTACGGCAATAAAATGAGCAGATCATCATTTTCACAGCATCACTGTATTGCATGACAATCTAAAACACACACTGTCCATGTAAATGAAAGACATAAAACTATATGGGTAGCCTAGCGGTTAAGGTACTGGACTATGGACCAGAAGGTCCATGGTTCAAATCCCACCTCTGACAAGCTGCCACTGTTGGGTCCTTGAGCAAGACCCTTAACCCACAATTGCTTGGATTGTTAGACTGTATCAATTATAGGTCGGTCTGGATAAGGGCGTCTGCTAAATGATGTAAATGTAACAAATATAAACCTCACCACTCGGACATTAAATTTGACATACAGTGGTACCTCAATTCTCCACCACCTCAGAACTCGTCGAATTCGGTTCTCGACGCATATTGACTAGAAAAAGTTGTCTCGGTTCTCGTCATTTGCTCGGTACTCTGCACACTAGCTTAAACTTGTACGAGTCGAAGGTTTCAACGGAAACTTGTTTCACGTGATTCACGATTCAGTACACAATGATTCAGGATCAATAGTGCTTGTTCAGTGTAGATCTCCGCTGTGTTTATCATGTTTTTCTTTATTTTTACATCTACAGTACTGTATTCTTAGTGCAAATACATCTCCATGGGTCCTTAAAAGGTTACTTATAAGAGAAAACTGAAAGAAAACACAGGCTGCAGTTAGCATTAGCAGCTATGCTAGTGCCCCGAGTTCACCAGTGGAGTAAGGGTTTTGATTTTACTTTTCACTTTCAATCCATTATTCACCAAATTACATGAACACTTTCAATACTTTATTATAAAATAAACTTTGTGTTAATGATTTTGGCCAACTGTAGGTTAATGTTAGTGTTTTAAACATGTTAACTTGTCATTATTTACTTCAATAACTGATATAGAACTATTATGCACCAAATCACTTTAACCAGCCTTCAAGCTGAATACCTCTTTTATTTGCACTACTGTTCATACTAGTCCTGATTACACTGGTACTGTCACGCCCACCTTTTCAGCACCAACTGTAACATGACCATATGTGACTCTGTAATTAGATCCGGCTCGCTCACTTTAATCAGTATATATTTTTTGCACTACTGTTTACACATCATGCCTGCATTTGTTCATGTCTGCAGTGTCTATTCTGTTGTGTTAACTGTCATATATTTATATTCTTAGTTTAGTTCACTTAGTTTAGTTTAACTATCTTTAATGTTTATTGTTTTGTGTAACTTGGGTAAGAGAGTAACGTAATTTCGATTCTCTGTATGTCTTGTATATATGCAGAATTGACAATAAAACTACTTGACTTGATTTATCATATATCTGCTATGATTCAATATAGACCGCTCTACCAAAGACTCCAACTCCTCAATCCATGATGCATTTAACTTATGACCTTATGACTTGTGATCTTCTCGATCCATACTGTCCCTCATGCTCTCTAAGATCCTCTGACACTGGACTTCTTGTCATCCCACGCACTAGACTCGTGACAGTGGGTGGCAGGTCACTCAATACTTCTGCTATGGAACTCCCTTCCACAATCATTGCAGGACTGCTCCTCTCTGTCTTCCTTTAAAATTCACCTTAAAACCTTAATATTTAATTATTACTACTCTTCTCCTGTTTAACTTTTTTTTCTTTCTCTCTCATCTGTCTGTTAAGCGTCCCTTTTTGTGAAAGGCGCTATACAAATTGAAATTATTATTATTATTATTACTATTATTTGTCAGAACATACCCTCATCATAAATCAGGGAGCACCTGTACAACACATCTCCATTACTGCATATCATTCCTTATACAGTGTGGATTTTCTGGAGGTCTGGAATGGATTCATTCAATTTACATTATTCCTTATGAGAGAAATTTGCTTAATACTTGCCATTTTCAGTTCTCAACGAGCATTCTGGAACAAATTAAAGACGAGAACCAAGGTACCACTGTATTACTGATTTATTGGTGTCTGCCAGGGAAAAGCTAGCTAAGACTAGCTAAGACTTGTGTTCGAGTCCCTGTCTGGCCGCTACCTGTGTGGAATGTGCATGTACAACCAGTAATTAGAAATTTGAGACATGATGGAAAATGTATATAAAAAAACCACAAGGTGTTTCTTCCATTTACTTTGACTTTTATATCATTGCAGGCAGTATGAACCTGAGACTTTTCATGGTTTGTCATCAACTTCAATACATTTGTTAATAAACATCCATTCCTGCATTTCAGGCCTGTAACACATTCCTAAAAAGTTGGGATGGGGCAATTTAGAGCTAGTAATGAATTTATCAACAAATTTGTCAACAAATGTGTGAAAAAATTGTTTAAAAACAATGTTCTTCAAAGAAAGATTGGAAGGGATCTGTGCATTTCTCCGTCTACAGTGCAAAATATTAAACAATTAAAGGAATCGGGACGACTTTCAGTGTGTATAGAACCACCTGGGCAAAAGATTACATTCGAAAACCTTTGTCAAGCACTACAATATGTAGTAAGTTACATTCACAAATGCCACTTAAAACATTACTGTGCAAAAAAAAAAAAGAAGACATGTTAATCACGTACAGAAGCGGCGTTGAGTTCTCTGGGCTCTGAGGCATTTTGGACGGACCATCACAGGTGGTTTGGGGTCAGACCAATCAGTATTCCAGGTTTTTTTTGGAAAAAATGGATGCCTTGTGCTCCAGACCAAAGACTAAAAGAACCATCCAGACTGTTATCAGCAACAAGTCCAAAAGCCAGGGTCTGTCATTGTATGGGGTTAGGGTTAGGGTTAGTTGGCAGCATTAAAGCAGAAAAGTACATTAAGATTTTAGAGCAACATAAGCTGCCATCAAGATCTTTTTCAGGGACGTCCATGTATTTTTCAACAAGACAATGCAAAACCAAATGCTGCATACATTACTAAAGCATGGCTGCAGAAGAAGAGGGTACAGGCACTAGCCTGGCCTGTCTGTAGTCCTGACCTGTCCCCAATAGAAAATATGTAAAGAATTTTGAAATGAAAAATTCATCTGCACGTGTTGCAGGCCTGAAATGCAGGAATGGATGTTTATTAACTAATGAAAGTTGACCAGACAAAACATGCAATATCTCAGGTTCATACTGTCTGCAATAAATTAAATGTCAAAGTAAATGGAAGAAACACTGTGGGGTTTTTTAATACGCATTTTCCAGACTGTCCCAACTTTTTATGATTTGGGGTTGTACTTCGTGTTTCTGCATGGCTTTCCTCCAGCTACTCTGGGTTTTCCCTCGCATTTCAAAATCATACGTTAGTTTATCATCAATTTGGCTTCTCTAATGTGTCCTAGTGTTAGTCTCTGTCTAGGACTGCTTCCCAACTTGGACCCTGTGCTGCCAGTTATTTTTCACAAATAAATCTCAATTGTACTGTGTTCCTTGCCCACTGTACCATAAAAAGCCAAAACCTTAGGATATACATCAAACTATTAACATGTGTAAAACTTCAAAATATTAAATGATCTCCTTTCTAACCATCTGAATAACACAGAGTATATACACAAACTCATTCTGCTAAAAGCAGGTTAGCTTCATTTGTATCTAGGTTAAGGTCAGAATACAGAGGAAATATGTCCTATGGACTAAGCTGGCTAGTTTAAAATAGAAAAGCATTATGACTGAGTGCTCCACTTTTAAGTACCTCATGTGGGTCCCCCAAGGCTTCTCCTAACATCTTTTCAATGTTCCTCATAATGGCCACCTTCTGATGAGCCTTCAGTGGGTACTCTATCCTTTTTGGAGTTGGTGCACCCTGAAAGGAACAATCCAATAACATTTCACATGCAGAAAGACTCTCTATGACTGCTTGAACTCACATCACACACAGTCAGTTTTGAAAGGAGTGACCAGATCTACAGTGGTGCTTGAAAGTTTGTGAACCCTTCAGAATTTTCTATATTTCTGCATAAATATGATCTAAAACTTAAGATAAAGAGAACCCATTTAAACAAATGAGACAAAAATATTATACTTGGTCATTTATTTATTGAGGAAAATTATCCAATATTACATATTAGTCAGTGGGAAAAGTATGTGAACCTCTAGGATTAGCAGTTAATTTGAAGGTGAATTTAGAGTCAGGTGTGTTCAGTCAGTGGGATGACAATCAGCTGTGAGTGGGCACCCTGTTTTATTTAAAGAACAGGGATCTATCAGTCTGCTCTTCAAAACACGTTTGTGGAAGTACATCATGGCATGAACAAAGGAGATTTCTGAGGAGCTCAGAAAAGGAGTTGCTGATGCTCATCAGGCTGGAAAAGGTTACAAAACCATCTCTAAAGAGTTTGGACTCCACCAATCCACAGTCAGACACATTGTGTACAAATGGAGGAAATTCAAGACCATTGTTATCCTCCCCAGGAGTGGTCGACCAACAAAGATCACTCCAAGAGCAAGGTGTGTAATAGTTGGTGAGGTGACAAAGGACCCCAGTGTGACTTCTGAGCAACTGAAGGCCTCTCTCACAT
This sequence comes from Ancistrus triradiatus, assembly GCA_025084515.1. Classification (NCBI taxonomy): domain Eukaryota; kingdom Metazoa; phylum Chordata; class Actinopteri; order Siluriformes; family Loricariidae; genus Ancistrus; species Ancistrus triradiatus. The sequence goes on along the minus strand of JAJAGP010000145.1, from coordinate 678,345 downwards.
TGACTAATGTTAATGTTCATGAGTCCACCATCAGAAGAACACTGAACAACACTGGTGTGCATGGCAGGGTTGCAAGGAGAAAGCCACTGCTCTCCAAAAAGAACATTGCTGCTCATCTGCAGTTTGCTAAAGATCACATGGACAAGCCAGAAGGCTATTGGAAGAATGTTTTGTGGATGGATGAGACCAAAATAAAACTTTTTTTCTAAAAGAAAAGCATTATGTTTGGAGAAAGTAAAATACTGCATTCCAGTATAAGAACCTTATCCCATCTGTGAAACATGATGGTGGTAGTATCATGGTTTGGGCCTGTTTTGCTGCATCTGGGCCAGGCTGGCTTGCCATCATTGATGGAACAATAAATTCTGAATTATATCAGATAATTCAAAAGGAAAATGTCAGGACATTTGTCCATGAACTGAATCTCAAGAGAAGATGGGCCATGCAGCAAGACAACGACCCACCAACATCCCAGAGCTGAAGCTGTTCTGTACAGAGGAATTGGCCAAAATTCCTCCAAGCCGGTGTGCAGGACTGATCAACAGTTACAGGAAACGTTTACTTGCAGTTATTGCTGCACAGGGGGGGTCACACCAAATACTGAAAACAAAGGTTCACATACTTTTGCCATTCACTAATATGTAGTATTGGATCATTTTCCTCAATAAAGAAATGACCGAGTACAATATTTTTTGTCTCATTTATGTACCTGGCTTTATCTACTTTTAAGACTTATGTGAAAATTTGATGATGATTTAGGTCATATTTATGCAAAAATATAAAACATTCTAAAGGGTTCACAAACTTTTAAGCACTAGTGTATAATGTTAGCATCCATGTAGAAGCTGTCATGACAGGTAAGCACACAGTTAATGACCAGGAGAGCTTCACTTCAGTATTACATGTGCCTTTAATATTTCAGATAGTCTGTTGATACAACTAGAGTCATGACCCTTTATTAAACATTCGAATAAAGGTTTGCTAATAAGCTCCCCAGACAAAAAATGAGTCACCTTGTGTGTTTAAGGTGGTAGTAACTTCAGGCTCCTGCAGATGGCACTGCACAAGGATGACTGGGCTATAATTACTTGCAGGGTGTGCAACGGAATTCAGAACAAGTCAGATCAGATGGAGAAGAGGTGGTACAGTGCAGTGAATGTTTTGATGGATGTGTGGAAAAAAATGAGTGATTGCATTTGAGTGTGCCAAAGACCTGAGCTGGTGTATCAAAGAGTACAGTCATACAGGTCTATCAGCAGTGGCAAAAATCCCAGTCAATTCTCATCAGAACTGCGACCGAAAGATGAAACTACTGGACTTGTTTCATGGCTTTTGAATAAAAATCGCTTCAATTCAAGGCAAGAACTGCTTCTAGAAGTCAACACAGGTCCTTCAAAGCTAATTTCTAAAAAAAAAAAAAAAAAAAAACACTCCACAGGGAACTGCTTATCATGAACATATGGGGCAGAGTGGCACACAAGAATTACACAAAGTTCACAAAGTTGCTCGGTTGCAATGGGCAGAAAGACACAAAAGATGGACTGTTCATCACTGGAAACATGTTTCCTGGTCAGATGAATCTTGTTTCTGCATGTATGTCAATGATCTTCATGTTCATCGAACACCTCAAGAAGCCTTCAGTGTGGCAAGGTGTGATTCAAGCTGGAGGAAGTTCTGTAATGTTCTGGAGCTGTTTTAATTACACAGAAATGGGTCCTATGGTTGAGGTGACAGTAAATTTGAACTACAGTGCCTACACTGAGCTGCTGAACAACCAGGTTTTTCCCTTTTGCTCATTATCTTACCAAGAAACATAACATTCCAAGTCCTGTATTGCAGGATGACAATTCTCACAATCACAGGGAGGCAATTGTGACTAATTGGCATTATGAATATTAAGGAGCAGTCACACATCTGGGCTGGCCTACAAAATCCCCAGATGTGAATCCTCTTGAAAATCTGAACTGTGCTATTCTTTGATTCATGTGTGGCTGAACACTGACGTCAACCACATCCAGTCCATGCCAAATCGAATCGCAGCTGTTATTCATGTCTGTGGACGCATTACACACCATTAAGTACCAACAGTCACAGATGACTCATTTTTTGTCCAGTGAGCTTATGGAAGCGTTTTAAGTTCCCACATCCTAAGTGTCACTTTCTATTGACTGATAGAAAGCAAGACGCTGTTAGAACACAGCTATATGTATACCTTGTACCAGAAGTTGACAGTGATGGTTACTCCTCCATTTAAAAGAGACTCAATGTGATGCCACCTGTGTTTTAAACAGAAACATGCATCAACAAAACAGGCTAAAAAGTTTTGAAAAGTTGTTAAAAAACAATATAGTCTATAAGTAACCGGACAATATCGGTGGAAAAGCATCTAATTATTCAAAGGAAACAACAGACCAACGAACAGACTACAATAATTTCTTGGTACCAATATCAAAATGGAATGTCCAAATGATTACACCAAACAGTTGTACCTGTTTAGGCTATACAGGCTATTAGTGCTGGGCGGTATTGGGCAAAAATTTGTGTCATGGCAATTTTAAGGATTCTACCAGTTTCACGGTATTATCATGGTATTTTTGTCTCGGTGCGTGGGGTGGGGGATAACGTACTTTTATAATGGTGTTACTCTACTGTCAATATATTTAAGAGTTTCACCGAACGCTCCATCAAAAAAATATAGCAGGGGCTGCTGGCTTGTGCTGGCCTCTGCGCTCTCGCTGGCTTTAGCTTCAGCCTTTTAACTTTGTTTGCTTGTCAAACTCTGCATATTCAGTGGGGTGATGCTGTTTTAAACGTCTTATTAAATCTGTTGTTTTTGGAGTTCTTCCTTCATGGCTTATTTTTGACATATGTATTCCAAACAGCATGCTGCAGAAGTTTCTATTCCAGAGACAAATGGGTCACTAACCCCTTAGTAGGGTCCCTAGTCCCTCATCAGTAATGCGGTATTTAGGGAGACTATCTAGTTGAATAGCTAAGTAGCACTCAAAACACAGCCAAAACCTATTACACGTCCTCCTCATCATGTCAGCAAACAAACACTTAAACGTCTTTTAAACAAACCCTCGAGTCCCTGAAGCTTTAATTATGAACTGACCTGAACTAAATTATGAATTAAAGTTAGTAAAAGCACTGTGCTGTTCATGTGTGGTTGGCCAGCACAGAATCGGTTATATGAGACCGGCTGAAGCCGATCACGCTAAAACCGGCCGAATCCATTATATATGTACTGTATGTAATGAAGGCTTTGATTACTAAAGGGTTTACTTCGCCCCACAAAATTACACAAATAAAATTGCATGGAAATATTTTATTGTGCAATCTGCAACGCATTAAAAACAGAGCTTAAAAAAAGAGAGGTGCATATTTTTGGCTGAAGTATTCTCCCTCTGGTAAGACATACCTCAAATTCAGTGGGTTAATCATTGGTCTGAATTCGTCTGAAGAGTTACTACATAATGTGGTTATTCTTTTACATCTCCGAACTCACTTTATAATCCATTTCTGTGTTCTGTTCTTGAATCTGATGGAGCCTTTCCCAGCTGTTTACAGACTTCTAGGTTGTGGTGTATGTTATGCTACCTGGCTAGCTAGAGAGCTTTACCCAGCATGCGGTTTGACAATGTCGTTCTACTCAGCGCCTAGCATCTCTCATAGAGGAGAAAAATATTCTATAATTTGCTGCCCATTTGGAGCAATGTTTCTGCTATGCACCTGGAGGTATATGAAAAATGCATACCATAAGGAAAATTAACACCAGTATGCCAATACACAGTATTTCATTGTGTTGTTTGGGATATAGCTTCTGGCTCATTGATGCCATGTTAACACTGTTAAAGCAATGCCGTCTTGTACATTTAATACATACATTTAATTTCACACTGTATATAGGCCATGTGTTATGCATGGACAAATACAGGATGCCGGCATCATGAAAGTCATTAATTAGGCCCCTGCATTACTATTTATATCTTCTTTTAATAAAAAAATAAAATAAAATAAAAGTTAACGACAAGGGCTTATCAGCCTTTTCTAATTGGTGTAGACATTTAGCATTGCAAGTTTAAAATGAAAACAACGGAAAAAGCCATATATATAACGCTACTATAACTAAAATTAAACAATAAACCAACAGAAACTCTCTATAAACAACTGACAAGCACCTCTTACCAGTACATGGGAATATACAGCACATCACCAGGTCCAACGACAGTCTCATATCCAAATACATTTTTAAATTTTGGAAACTTTTCATAATCAGGATTCTCAAAATCAACCTGCAAACGGAAGAAATATTCAATTATGTAGAAAATATTACATATTATACCACAGTTAGTTCCGACCGGCAATCTGAGAGATGACTTCCGCCGTGACATTATTGACCATAACGGCACTGTGACCGGCCCTCTATAAGTATTAATCCGCGGCACACACGTAACCTGGCACCGACGCCGGCCAGAAAAAGCAGCCAAGTTATAATGAGTAAAACGCTGCCGAAATGAAAGTTATTACTTTATAAAATCTATTGGTTTTGAAAACGATATGAATTTGGAAGATGAAGCTATTAATGACCAACCCGCGCCAAAGGTTTATCACCTTTAGGATTTGGAAGCGCTGGAAAAGCGAAACGAAGTCAGTACTTTAAATTAATCGTCTCCCGCGCTCTTAATGGATTCAGAGCTCGACTGAAGAGCAACGAGACTGAAGATCAGTTTTGGTCCCATCAACAAAAATGACCTGAATCAGCTTCATCCCTCACACAGACGTTGTTTGCTGGAGTTAAACTCTGCATCTTTCATTAAACACCATGCACGGCTAATCGGGCGTCCATTGGTCTGACAGCTTTGTTATCTGTAAGTCCAGCTTCTAACCCAGAGAAAGGGGAAAGCTGCTGATGCTCTGTAACTCTGCTGTTTTACATTTATGACTGATCAGGATTCGATAACATTAAGAGCTTCATCATACAAATTTATAATCACTAATCAAATGGGATCTAGACTTTTGGCCGGGCTTATATAACACTGACTCCGATTTGCTTCAGTCGGTAGTAGAATAGTGGATCTTAGTAAAAACAGCTTGCCTTGTAAACCCGACCCATTTTATTTGCTGGAATGTAAATAAACTTCTCTTTAATAAATTAAAAACTTACCAATCGATATTTTGTGTTTATTGTCTGAATAATAAAAACAGATATGGGGTTAATTCTGTTCTTAGACTTTTAATGCCACGAGGGTAACGATAGAATGGAAAACTATTTTACTCACGGGAAGGGTGATAAACGTTTTTTAAAATCGTTTTTTTTATTTTTATTTTTTTCTCTGTCCTTTTTATCTTCAAATTTCTAAACAATAAATGATAAACGATACCGGAAAACTGTGGTTTCTATTTATATACCCAAAGCAATTAAAGCACTCGAGGGGGTGCATTATTGTCCGGAATATATTCACAGGAAAGAAAGGTTCCTGGCCCTCCAGATCGCGTCGGGCCTAATAACCACCTCTTTCCTGTGATAATATTCACAATAAATTTTGCACACCTCTCTCGTGCCTTATTGGGGGGGGGGGGGGGCGGCTTTATTATAACATGCAATGAGCCACCCCCGACTGTGTCTCTTTTCAGGTGTCTTATAACGATCTACATTCCCTGGCTTCGGGCAAAAACTAAATCTTTCTCTTAAATATCATAAATGGAACTCTTCTGTACTGGACAAAAATCAGCTCTATCATTCTCTTCCTTTTGGTAACCCTGTCCTCCTTCTTGTTGGTGACCCCGATTTCGGTCCTTTCCCTCTGCCTCTGCTCGTAATCTTTGGCGTGTCCTTTTGATACTCTTCTGTCCTTTGAGCCTCACATATGCTCTTCTCTCAAAATCGGTTCTTCTTTCTCCATTTACGCAATATTGCACGTTTCCGTCCACTGCTATCCCCTAAGGCCTAGTGAGGCTGAGGCACCATGTCCATGCTTTTGCTGCGGTCCATGCTTTTCAAGCGTGGTCTGCTCCCTTGCCTCTGGAACTCGCTCATTTCAATCATTCTCTTCATACTTCATCTGTATACAGTGGGGCAAAAAAAAAAAGTATTTAGTTCAGCCACTGATTGTGCATTGTTCTCCTTCTTTAAAAGATGAGAGTGGTCTGTACCCCTAATTTTCATTATAGGTACACTAACTACTTGAGAGACAAAAAAAATGATTAAAAAAAAAAAAATATCAAGGAAATCACATGTAGGATGAATTTAATGTAAATTCTGGTGGGAAAATAAGTATTTGGTCAATAACAAAAGTTCAAACTCAATACTTTGTAAAAACAAAACCTTTGTTGGCAATCTGACACAAGTCTTCGCCACCGGTTTGGCACACACTGTAGCTGGTATTTGGGCCAATGCCTCCATGCAGATACTCCTCTAGGAGCTTTCCCAGTTTGTGAGCAGTGATGTTTGGGGGGCAACACGGACTTTCTACTCCCTCCACAAATGTTCTATGCGGTTTGAGGTCTGGAGACTGGCTAGGCCACTCCAGGACCTTTGAAATGCTTTTTACGGAGCCACTCCTTTTCATTGCCCGAGCTTTTCCCCACCCTTTTTTTTCTGCCCCCGGTTCGTCTTCCTTTTTTTTCTCCCCCTTCTTTTTCCCTTCCTCCCCCCCCTACGCCTCTGTGGGATTTTGGTCATGCTGGAAGCAGACCCAGCCACATTCCATCTTCAATGCTCTCACTGATGCATGGAAGGAGATTTTGGCTACCAAAAAAATAAAAACTCACGATTTACATGGCCCCGTTCATCTTCCCTTAAAAAAAACCATCGGATCCACTTGGTCCCTTTGCAGAAAAAAAACAGCCCCCAAAGCATGCATGATGTTTCCACCCCCATGCTTCACAGTAGGTATGGTTGCAACTCAGCATTCTTCCTCCTCCAGGTGAGTTTTTTTTTTCTTTTACCAAAAACGTTCTATTTTGGTTCAATCTGACCAAATGATATTTTCCCAGTCTTCGTTCTGGATCATCATATGCTCTCTGACAAACTTCAGATGAAGCCTGGGACATGTACTGGCTTCTTAAGCAGGGGGGGACTCGCATGCTGGCACTGCAGGATCTGAGTCCCTCTCGGCACATAGTGGTTACTGATGGTAGCCTTTTGTTACTTTGGTCCCAGACTCTCTTGCAGTTCATTCATCACGGGTTCCCGCCGTATGTAGTTCTGGGATTTTTTTTGCTTCATGTTCTCATGATCATTTTGACCCCAGGGAGGATGAAATCTTTGCATGGAGCCCCACGATTGAGGGAGATTATCAATGGTTCTTTGTATGTCTTTACAGTTGACTCCACAGTTTGATATATTCACCACCAACCTGGCTTGCCTATTGTAAATTCCCAGCCTCTCTGTCAACAGCCCTGCTGCAGGTCTACAATTTTCTTCCTGGTGTCCTTTGACAGCTCTTTGGTCTTTGGCCATGGTTTGAGTTTGGAGTCTGACTGTTTGAGGCTGTGGACAGGTGTCTTTTATACAGAGAACAAGGTCAAACAGGTGCCATTAATACAGGTAACCAGTGGAGGACAGAAGAGCTTCTTAAAGAAGAAGTTACAGGTCTGTGAGAGCCAGAAATCTTGCTTGTTTGTGGGTGACCAAATACTTATTTTCCACCATGATGTACAATTAAATTCCTTAAAAATCCTACAATGTGATTTCCTGGATTTTTTTCTCATTTTGTCTCTCATAGTTGAAGTGTACCTATGATGAAAATTACAGACCTCTCTCATCTTTCTAAGTAGGAGAACTTGCACAATCAGTGGCTGAATAAAGACTTTTTTGCCCCACTGTAGTTTGTACTGTCAATGTGAAGCAACCTTGGGTGTTGTGAACGGCGCTATACAAAATGTATTATTATTATTATTATTATTATTTAAGATAATCAGAGCCTATGAGTTAAACCTGGGTGATGAAATAGTTATTATTATGTTGTTTGACCACAGCACCAATGACTGAGCTCTGCATGAATAAAATTAGTGATGGGCCAATTCACATTTTTCAGTTTCCGATCAGATTCCAATGCACAACTGCCGATACAGGAGGGTTTTTTACTTTAATGTTATGATTATTATTGTTACGATTGGGTATCATTTGCATTATATGGATTCCGATTCTTCTTATCGATACAGGTTCTTATTGATTCCAATTTTTGATTCTAAAATGGTGGAAAAAAATATGTAGTGCTGGTGAAGTGCTCTCTATTGCTCTAATCTCTACTGCTGGAATTACAAACATGATATGTAAAATAGGTTTAAATCAGAACAATAAAAAAGCGTGACATAAAAATGATTACTTTCCTTTTGGATCACAGGTTCATCATTTCAGAAGTACAGAGTACTTGTCTATAGTTGTAACTGAGAGAAGTTATGTTTATTAGGTCCTTGTTTGAGTACATGAAGCCACAAAGTTTTGCTTGCATTACGTGTGTTAGACTGTCCTGGCGAACGCAGCACTTGCACTTGGCAATTGGTACCCATTAAGAAATGAAATTTTAGTTAAACCAACAGCTAATACTAGGTGCTCACTCAATTGCAGACTGGTGTTGTCATGTGCTCATTGTACGATATCCGATGAGTGAATGACGTCAAAATCGTACCTGATACCGATATAGGATCGGACCCATCTCTAAATAAAACACAGTCATTCTATAAGATTACATCACATATCCCAGCGTGTGAATTTGAGGATATAATACCTGGCTCTGTCTGTCACATGGATGATGAACTGGATAGGGGTAGAGACACTCAAACTGGTCAGGTGGGAAAAGGATGCACCTTTTGTAACCCTTAATTTGTGCAAAGAAGTTCTGCTGCTCATCATAATGTGCTGGTGTCACGTTACCTTTTCAAAGCAAGAAGATGACACAGATGCAAGCTAAATTAAATATCAAATATATTTTATGGTTGTACACTCACTGGCCACTTTATTAGGTACACATTGCTACTACCAGGTTGGACCCGCTTCTGTCTCCAGAAATGATTTTGAAAACATTCCTCCCACAATAGTGTCAAGCAGTTACTGCAGATTTGTTGGGTGCACGTACATGATGCGAATCTCCAATTCCACCACATCATAAAAAGGTGCTCTATTGGATCTGGTGACTGTGGAGGCCATTTGAGTACAGTGAACTCACTGTCATGTTCAAGAAACTAGTCTGAGACGATTTCAGCTCCATGACATAAATTGTGGTCATAAGGGGATGGAGATGGTCAGCAACAATACTTAAGTAGGCTATGGCATTGAATCAATGCTCAGTTGGTATTAAGGGGCCCAAAGTGTCCCAAGAAAATATCCCCCACTCCATTCAACCACCACCAGCCTGAATTGTTAATACAAGGCCAGATGGATCCATGCTTTCATATTGTTTATACCAAATTCTGTCCCTTCCAGCTGAATATCACAGCAGAAATCAAGACTCATCAGACCAGACAACGTTTTTCCAAACTTCTATTGTCCAATTTTGATTAGCACATGCAAATTGTAGCCTCAGTTGAATGTTCTTAGTTGACAGGAGTGGCACTGTGGTTTTCTGCTGCTGTAGCCCATCTGCTCCAATGTTCGACTTGTTGTGCATTCAGAGATGCTCTTCTGCGTACCTCAGTTGAAATGAGTGGTTATGTGAATTACTGCTGCCTTTCCATCAGCACAATCCAGTCTGGCCATTCTCCTCTGAGCTCTGGCATCAATAAGGCATTATCACCCAGAGAACTGCCACTCAATGGATATTTTTCTTTTTCAGACCATTCTCTGTAAACCCTAGCAATGGCTGTGTGTGAAAATCCCAGTTGATCAGCAGTTTCTGAAATACTCAGACCAGCCCGTTTAGCATCAACAAACATGCCGTGTTCACTGTCACTTAAATTACCTTTCCTCCCCATTCCGACACTCGTTCTGAACTTCAGCAGGTTGTCTTGACCATGTCTACATGGTCAAAATGCAAGTTTTTGATATGTAATTGGCTGGTTAGATATTTGTGTTAACGAGCAGTTGAACAAGTGGCCGGTGAGTGTATATATTACTAAGTGAGTGGCAATAAGCAATAAATTTATTACAGTGCTATACCTTCCATGCCTATGAGTAGAAGGTTTGACGTTAGCTGTCCCCAGTTCTGTTTGGTTTGCTGTTTGTTGATCCAGTTCCAGTTGAATCCCAGAAAATCCACAACAATTTTTCTTCCAACTGTGTCATTCAGGGTTTGCTGCAAATACACTCTAAAAATCATACAATGTCAATGAATAAATGGCTCACTTGTTTTAAACCCAATATTATAATACATTATATTAAATGAAACAGAGGTTTAGGTCACAAAAACCTGCAATGTCATAGCAGTTTCCATACACAACAGGATGTTGATTTGCAATGAATAAGATGCTTTTGAGCATGGAAGACAGTCTACAAACTATTTCGGTAAGATCTCTCAAACTTCCATATTCAAACTTCATTTCTGGTGCAAGAAACCTTGGTTAAATTAATCGAAAAGTACAAAAGATGACAACTGAAATGTCAAATTCATTTATGTCAACATGATGTTGTACAATTTCACCTCAGAAAGGTCAGCCTACAGTGCCTATAGAAAAATCACCATACCCTATGAAAATCTGTATAATGTAAATCTTGAATCAAACTTTTTGCCACTGTATTTATACACTGTAATCCTCAATGCCACAGTTAAAATAACCTTTAAATAATCCTGATCAATTAATAAAATGTAATTAGCAAAATGCTTGGTTTGAGTTAGTTATCAGCTCCTTTGGAATAACCATGACAAACCTCAAAAGCTCAAGTACAACCAGATACAATCAGCTACAGGTACAATCAGCTTCCAGATCACTCCACTGGGCCCCACCTGACATGTGTTGTAGTGGTTTTGATTACTTCAGAACGAAACTGGCTGTTCCTTCAGGATTCCACCACTATCAGTACATGGTACTGCAAATATTTTACCATGGCTATAAAGGTACTTTCAAAAGGGCTATGAGATAAAGTTATGGAAAGGCATAGGAGAACGATACAAAAAGATTTCTGAGGCTGTTACTAAGAAGACGAAAATGTAAAGTCCTTCCAAGCTAGATGACTGAGGCATGGGGATATCTATCAAGCAGGCAACTTGCAACTTACAAGCCATTATGGCTGGGCGTGGACAATCTGTACATGTTAAAACAAACTTTACTCAAAATTGGCACCCTTCTTAAAAAAAATATTTAAAAAAAAATTTAAAAAGTGCCACAATGGCTGTGTTTAAACGCAGCCTAAAAATCCTTTAATAATCAGATTAATAACTCAAGTAGAGTAGATGGTGTTTATGTATAATACAATTTGAATGCAATAATTCGCAAAATGTGTAAATAATGCTGGGAAAAAGATCTGAGTCATGCTGTTCCCGTCATGCATGCTGATTAAATGGATGAAGTTTAAAGGCAGTGTGACTCATCATTTAAGCTCTCCCATAAAACTAAATAAAACAATTCACATGAACGAGTGACAGCACAGTGATCAGCAGTTCTAGGAAGGATTCATGACTACAAGAAATTATAAATGCCGTACAACAAATAGTCTACTGATCCATAGAAAAGGGGTATGACTTTCTATAGGCACTGTAAGTGTCATCAATATTCACTGACACCACCATAATCTCATTCTCGGACAAATTTTAAAATTCACTAAATGATTTTAGGCCCAACTGACTAGATCCAAGTCATGCGGTTCCCATCACGAACACTTGATTAAGTGCATGAAGCTCAAACACAGAGTGACTCAGAATTTAAGTTCTCCTATAAAAAAAAACTGACATGTTTAAAACTGCCAACAAATCACATGACTGATCAACCATTACTAGTGTGCATCTAGACTTCTTGGAAGGTTTCATAACTACAATAAAATATAAAGGCAGTTAAAGAAATACTAAAAAAGCTACATTAGAAGATCCACTGACATCTGACACATGTCCCCACCTTTGGGTGGATAGTGCTGTGAAATGAGTTGCTATAATCCAGTCATGCTTGTGCAATACACAACAACTCAATGTTAAAATTCAGGAATCTTTAAATGCTGGTACACAACCATTATGTTGTATTTTACACCAGATTTTCTTAATATAGACCTGGGATATTACTACCAGCCTGTATGTAGTATAGTATCCACGTTTACAATTCACCCAACTGTAACCTCAGAATTACATGATTAGATTAGTGGTAAACATCAGCTTGTAATTTAACAGAGGTATGACATAAATAGAGAATTTCAATTAAAGGCAACACATTGTATCTATACAGGTAAATAACGAGCAATGTTCATTATATTCAAACAACACCATGGCACATGTTATCATAGTTGTATAACTTTTGTGTATTCATAAATTATATTTAATTACCAAAACAATGAAGATTTAAAATTAAGGTTAGATGACAAAACTTGTCAAATTAATATAAAGGTATTATTAAGCTTGTGTTTTCAAATTTCTCTGTGCGTTCCCAACGAGCCCCAACATATGACAACAACATGTTTGTAGGCTGCTAAAATATACACCCTGAGCTCAGGAAAAGTGATGCCAAATGCACTTTGAGCCAGGCTTTAACGGGTGAGGATGGCATCTCTTGATAACATTACACTACTGAGCTGAAATAGTCACACACATAACATCGCAAGAACATAATGCTGTATATAAACAACATGGATACCACTGGAATTAATCCCGACCCCCACATTTTAGTGCAGTTTATTGCAGCGTTTATGGAGATTGCAGCATTTTATTTAGTATAACAGGTAATGATATAATTGGTTGCCCATGTCTTTAAGCCACCCTCAAAGCTACTACAAAAAATGTCCCTTTAATGTTTGTTGTTTTGGGTTTTTTTCCTAACAAGTATATTTATTTTTCCAGCTCAGTTGGGATTTGATGCTTTAAAAAATGAAATAAGGAAGGAGTAGAGATGTAAAATTGGAGCATACAGAGGTCAATATTCATCCTGTTAGTTGGCAGAGTAACTGCTTAGTCATGTCCTAAGATTTGCTTAGTCACTTCCTGGATTTCGTGTACTTCTTCACATCCAAAATTTTGCACATCTGCTGTTACAGCATTTGGCAGTACAAGGCTCAAATTGGTCGAGATATTGTACAATATCAGATTAGACTGCTTAAAAAATAAACTGTGTTCTGTTTATAGATACATACAGGTATGCACTGTATAATGTCCATTCAGACAATGTCTGACCACATACAAGTCCATGGTCTGAAAAGGCCACTATACTGTATTAACCTACTTAATTCATACCCTAACTTGTCAGATATATTAACTGAAATACAGTTGTAATTAAACAAAAAAAACGTACCAGCTCAGACTCTGGTACATAAAGCTTTGTTAAACCCAAAGTAAAGAAATGAGCAATGCACAGGATGAATAAGGCTTGCAAAGTTCGTATGGGCAGCAAACAGCAAAGATATCAGTGAGTGAAAGTGCAGCAAGATGAACCAGAGCGTGAAGATGCAGCATCAGCATGAGTAGACTCAATGGTGGGAATCATTTGGCTAGCTTTGTGCTCCTTAGAAGGGTGAGATCTGAGCTCCACTGTGCGAACCACTCATGGATCGTGGAACAGTTGCAGAAGTCTCATCATAACTGAGACAGGGAGGACGTGACAACAGTACTGTATTTATACAGTATTTTGCCAATTTAGTCAACAGTGATACACTACAGTATCCCACATGGCTTTATTAAGTACAGTAGAACCTCACAATTCAAACTTAATTGGTTCCAGAAGGCTGTTCAAACTCGATTTGTTCGAAGTCTGAGTCAGATTTCCCCATAAGAAGTAATGAAAACAGGATTCATTCCCGACCCCCAAATGATTAATGTAAGACATTAATGATTAAAAGCATGAATAAAGCAAAATAATGTTATACAAGTCATAAAATCAATAAAGACATGAAATAAGTGAAAATAAGGCAAACAGTTTCGGCACGTCTCATCACTGGGACGGGCTCTGTGACCGAGGGTGCATCTGAAATCGCACCATACACTAATATACAGTTGTGATCAAATTTATTCAACCCCCAATGCTGTGAAGGGTTTTATGGAATTCAGTGCACATTTGTAATTGTGTTCATAATGAAATCTTACAAGGACTTGTTAAAGAACTAAATGCAACTAAAATAGCATCA
>JAJAGP010000145.1:640000-664048 GCA_025084515.1 Ancistrus triradiatus | reverse complement strand
TTCCATCATAAATATTATGTTATATTTGTCTAATTTATGAGTGCCTCTTTGATATAATTGTAAGTAAGATGACTGAAATGATCAAAATCAATGTCAAACTGGCCAAAACACTTTATTTCAGTGGGGGTTGAATAAATTTGATCAAAACTGTAATATACATAATAACAATATAATATATTTCAGAAAATACACCGTAGTTCTTCTTCTTTGGGTTTTATGGCAATCGGCATATTGTATTGGTGTTTTATTGCCGCTGACTGGACTATGTGCATTAACCACAATAACAAAAAAAAAAATCGGTGTTTTATGTAGGATTTTTTGTTAGAATTTGGGACCAAAAAAATTCAAATGGACCATTCCATGTACAAATTGTTCGAGTGAAGAGGCGTTCGAATTCCAAGGTTCTGCTGTACATATAATGCGCAATTTCACAGAACAAATCATGGACATTAAGCAACATCCACGTATACCACCACATCAGCGAGCCCTATCCGCAATTACACTGGACTAAATAATGCTCAGAGGCTCGTTTATATTCTCCATGTCATTGTATTCTCTATATCATTATATTCTCTATTTTGTGTGTTCTATTTAGGATGTAGGAAACATTTCTGTGTATTTTAACGTATACAATATTATGCATTTATGGTATTATGTAAAAACTGTATTGTCCAAGGAGGTTGGGTCCCTTTTTGAGCAACGGTCCCCTCAAAGTCTCTTCCTCATCACATTCAGGGAGTTTTCCTAACCACTATTACCCTGGGATGGCTCATTTAGGGCTGTGGGCCTATATGTTTGGAAAGCTGCTCTGAGACAATGTTCTACTGTAAAAGAAAATGACTATGACATATCTATAACACATTCACCATTGTTTATACATACAGGTGTTAAGTGATTCATTTATATACTTTACCTCTCTCTTCCTCCCAGCTGTTCTGTTTGGAGCATCTTGTCTACAAAGTCTGAAAACTTCATCTCTATTCGGCGTGACTTTGGCACAAAGTTCTCAAAGTTCACCATTTTCTTCTCATCGTAATATAAGAACTTGTAGTTCTCAGCAATGTACACAGAAAAGTCTCCATTCCCGATGTTCTCTTGTAAGTAATTTATGTCCCACTTGAGAGCTGGATATACCAAGTTGGTATCTGTTAACACGACAGGTTCCTATAGAAGAAATACAACATCACAATTCATAAACATGTAAAAGTTCTGTGTATTAAAACCTATGGTGTATAATTGATATATGTATTAGAACTGTCAAAGTTAATTAATTTGCATTAATAAGCTAAAGTTAGTGTCAAATTTAACGCTGATCATTTTAACGCCAGAAGGTTCAGGGTTCAAAGCCCATCTCCCAAGATGCCATTTATCCAGAGCGACTTACAATTGATACACTCTTATAATCCAAGCAATTGTGGGTTAAGGGCCTTGCTCAAGGACCTAACAGTGGCAGCTTGGCAGAGGTGGGATTTGAACCCTGCATCCTTCTGGTCCAGAGTCCAGTACCTTACCCACTGGGCTACCACAGTCCCATGTCATAGTCCCATGTAAATGTCATAGTCTACATTTGAAACAGTAGCCTCTTCACTATTCCCTTCGTTCTACAAACAAAATCAGAGAAGCCGCAAGGAAAATGTTGTGATCCAGTAAGCAAGATAATCGGCACAACAAAAATAATGTTACTGAATTACCAAAAAGTAATATTTACATCCTGCTAAAGCTTACACTGTCGATTCGTATAGTGATTTTTTTTTTTTTTTATGAGAAAACACTCACTGAGCACTTTATTAGGATCACATGTACACCTATGCATTCATACAATTACCTTATCAGCCATGGCAGCAGTTCAACGGATAAAATTACACAGATAAGGGTCAGTAGCTTTAGCCAATGTTCACATCAACCATCAGAATGGAGAAAAAAAAAGTATGATCTCAGTTATTTTGATCACGGCATGATTGTTTGTGCCAGACAGGCTGGTTTGAGTATTTTTATCACTGCTTGTCTCCTGGGATTTATATGTACATCAGTCTCTAGAATGGAGCAATAAAGAAAAAAAACATACACTGAGTAGCAGTTCTGCAGACGGAAATGCCTTTTTGATAAGAGGTCAAGAGAGAATGGCTAGACTGGTTCAAACTGACAAACAAGGCTATGGCAACTCATAACCACTCTGTACAGAAAAGTATCCCAGAATGCACAATACACTGAAGCATACTGGCTACAACAGCAGAAAACCATGTAAGGCTCCACCTCTGTCAGCCAAAAACAGACAGACGAGGCCGCAATAGGCATAGGTGCACCAAAGCTGTAACCTGGTGTGATTAAACTTAATTTCTGTTGAATCACACCGGTGGTAGGGTCAGAATTTGGCACCAAAAGTACAAACTCCATGGATCCAATCTGCCTTGTGTCAACAGTATATGCTGATGGATGTAGTGTAATGATGTGGTTTTTGTCACACTTTGGGCCTGTTAAGACCACTCAATCACTGCTTCAATTCCACAGTCCATTTCAGCATTGTTTCTGACTATGTGCATCCATTAATGGCCACAATTGACCAATCTTCTAACGGCTACTTCCAGCATGATAATGCACTATGTCACAAAACAAAAGTCGTCTCACACTGGTTTTATGTACATGACAATGAGTTTAGTGTTCTTCAGTCGCCTTCCCAGTGACCAGATCTATCTCCAATACAACATCTTTAGAATGGGGGATATGCACAGCATGCAAGTACACCGAAAAAAATCTGCAAAAAATTGCGTGAGTCAATTACGTCAACATGAAGGAGAATCCCAAAGGAATGTTTCAAACATCTTGTGGAATCCACGCCACAAAAGAACTGAGGTTATCTGAGAGCAAAGGGAGACCCCACACAGTATTGGTATGCATGTTCCTAAACAAATTGCTCAGTGAGTGTATTTCTTTAGGGTCAAATAGGAGCAAGTCACAAAGTGATTACAATAACATTATAAACATTGCGTAATTAACAGTCCCAAGACTTTCACTAACTCACAAACAGAAAAATAACAAAGCTCATAAATTTGTGCCCTAAGGGCATCAGGCTAGGCATCATTTTACTTTATAAAGATCTTCACTGATGTCTATTCAGATTTTTTAACAGACCTAGCTTTCTACATAAGGCATATTGATTAAGACTAATCATTTTAAATGACCACCAGTGGGAACAAATGAGAATTATGAGCCACACACATAATACTAAGCTCCATAGTAGAAGTGGATGATATATCAAATATTTTCTATTTATTGCAGCTTGTTCTACATGGTATAGAGGAAGTGCCTATATTGTGAACATTGTGTACAAAGGCTCTTCTATTATTCCTCATCCATTATATTTGCAGATAGCAGACAAATTTACAGTTAATTACTGCTACATAGTATGTCTAACTGTACTCTGTAGATATCATATGTATATCTTTCCATATACATCAGACCACATGTACATCAATCCCAAAACATTCAATTAATGAACAATGATGAATCCCTATACGGACTTTAGAAATTGAAATACTGTTTTTATGGATATCAGACTTTCTGTAATTATTATTATATAATTCAGTGCCACTTTCTTGAGACCTAGCTTTGTGACTAACTCCTCTATCTGACTCTGATATGCATTCCAGAGTAGCAGTACATGTTCTAAGGTTTCCCTATTGTTACAGTGTTTGCAGGGCCCTTGATCCAATACCAACTAAATATTTCAAGCAGGTATTTGACCTTCTCTCTACTGATGTTCTGGCCATTGTTACTCAGTCACTTCAACAAGAAATGTATCTTTTAAATTGAATCTTAAAATTGTTATCAGGCCTCTTCTTAAGAAGAGTAAACTTGACCCTACCATTCTTGAGAATTATAGAGCAATTTCAAACATTCAATTTCGATGTAAGATCATTGTAAAGGTGGTGTCTATTCAATGAATTGATCATATAAATTCCAACCATGTATATTAGATCTTAAAGTTAAATAAAGACGCCAGTAACCTATCTGTACTGATTCGCTTAGATCTTAGTGTGGCTAACGACACAGTCGATCATGACATTTTGTGACTTTAACTGCATATGTGACTGAGTTGGCCTCTCTGGCTCAGCCCTAAACTGGTTCAGCATTGATTGAGTGCCCATGAATATTTTGTTGCAATCGGAAATTCTTCATCAAAACGTCACCCTCTGTAATGTGGAGTGCCACAAGGTTCCATTCTGTGGCCTGTACTGTTCATTCTTTCCATGCTACCATTGGCCAGACTACCTGGGTAATCAATAAATATGGTACTTCCTTCCATCAGTAAGCGGATGACACACTCATAATTGTATTAACACCCTGTTTAGGGGTCTAGAGGACATACCTGGATGTGCCATAATTTCCAGCAATTAAATAAGGATAAAACAGAAATCATTATAATTGGAAATGACAAGCAGAAAGAGGCTTGGGTGTACTTAAAAGCCCCGTCTACGGCAGCTCAAAGCTCAGTTAAAAATATAGGTGTCACTTTTAACAGCGTTTTAAAATTTACAGCATTCTTTCATCTTAGAAACATATCCAGTGTGCCTAATATGCTCTCCCTAAATGATAGCGAGAAACTTTCACATGCTTTTGTTTCGTCACACCCGAATTACTGCAAGGCTCTATGCTCTGATTTACCAAAGAACTTTATTTCCAGCTTGCAGACGGTACCAAATACTGCAGCGATGATTTGGTCTCACACACTACCTGACTGACATGGTTATTAGGCATGAACCCTGGTAAATCCAGTGTTCTGTATCCCAAATAAGATCAAATAAGCTTGAAACAATAGTATTTAGTGTTTAAGTTTTAGAGTCATGAAAAAATAAATTTGCCATAATGCAGTAACAAGCACAAACAGGGAAGCACAATCTTCCGGATCTTTTTAACTCTTGGATATATTTACATTTCAGACACCCCCCAAAACACTGGTGTTAAAAAATCTCAAGTGAGAAATAACAACACGACGCAGACAGCTTGAGTTAAGCTTCATCTAGCGGTGCACATGTCACTGGAATTATAAGGTTCCATGTGCTTTCTGAGTAGTTTTGAGACACTGAGCTTCAAAGATTTTAAAATTAAGAAGAACTTCTAATATTCTAATTGTCACTTTTCCATTATGAGGTACTGAGTGCAGAATGATGTGGAAAAACCTGATTTTGAGGCCGCAACATAAAACGTGAAAAAGTGAAAGAGTCTCAATGTTTCTTAATTTGTTTATATTTGTAAAATATTTTACTGCTTCCCATTGTAAAGCACTCTTTGTGAACATTCATTTGAAAAAGTACTATATAAATAAATCTTATTATTAACCAGGTTCCAAGGGGAATTAAGTCGGCGTTATTTTCCCCTATGGTATGCATTTTTCATATACCTCCATACCGGTGCACAGCAGAAACACAGCTCTAACAAACAAGCAGCAAATTACAGAATATTTTTTCGCCCCTACGAGCATTGCTGAGCTCTGAGTAAAACTACATCACCGAACAGCATGCTGGGTAAAGCTCGCTAGCCAGGTAGCACACCACAGCACAGAAACAGTCTGTTAACAGCTGGGAAAGTCTCCGTCAGAACACAGAAATGGATTATAAAGTGAGATCGGAGATGCAAAAGAAGAACCACATTATACATAAAAAAACACAAATAGAAAATACATCAGCCAAAAACAGGCACTTCTCTCTTTTAAGCTAATATGCATACACACATATATATATATATATATATACACACACACACACACACACACACACACACACACACACATTTGCATCTCCGATTTCAATTTATCAGAAAAAATCAGAAAGTGTGAGATATGTACTGTATGTATGTATATATATTTATTTATTTATTTACTTATTTTTGAACCATGATCTGCTCCAGCCTATGTCGTATAACCGATACCACACATGAACAGCACAGTGTTTTTACTAACTTTAAATCATAATTCCGTTCAGGTCAGTTAAAAAGATGAGAGAGGTCTGTAATTTTCATCATAGGTACACGTCAACTATGAGAGACAAAATGAGAAAAAAATATCCAGGAAATCACATTGTAGGATTTTTAAAGAATTTAATTGTAAATTATGGTGGAAAATAAATATTTGGTCAATAACAAAAGTTCAACTCAACATAACCTTTGTTGGCAATGACAGAGGTCAATCGTTTCCTGTAACGCTGGGCTGTCGCTGAGCAACACGAACTTTCAACTCCCTCCTCAAATTTTCTGTGGGCTTGAGGTCTGGAGACTGGCTAGGCCACTCCAGGACTGAAATGCTTTTCGCAGAACCACTCCTCCGTTGCCCGAGCAGTGTGTTTGAGATCATTGTCATGCTGGAAGACCCAGCCACGTTCCATCTTCATTGCTCTCAGTGATGGAAGGAGGTTTTGGCTTAACATCTCACGATACATGGCCCCGTTCATTCTTCCCTTAACACGGATCAGTCGTCCTGTCCCCTTTGCAGAAAAACATCCCCAAAGCATGATGTTTCCACCCCCATGCTTCACAGTAGGTATGGCGCAACTCAGAATTCTTCTTCCTCCAAACACGGCGAGTTGAGTTTTTACCAAAAAGTTCTATCTTAGTTTCATCTGACCACATGATATGCTCCCAATCCTCTTCTGGATCATCCATATGCTCTCTGGCAAACTTCAGATGGGCCTGGACATGTACTGGCTTATGCAGGGGACACGCCTGGGCACTGCAGATCTGAAGGTCCCTCTCGGCATTAGCGTGTGTTACTGATGGTATAGCCTTTGTTACTTTTGGTCCCCACATCTTCTCTGCAGGGTCATTCATCATTCATCAGGCTCCCTCCATGTAGTTTTCTGGGATTTTCGCTCACTGGTTTTCTCATGATCATTTTGACCCCATGAGATGAGATTTTACGTGGGGCCCCCAGAATCGAGGGGAGATTATCAATGGTCTTGTATGTTCTTCCCATTTTCTTACAAATTGCTCCCACAGTTGATTTATTCACACCAAACCTGCTTGCCTATTGTAGATTCCACAACGCTTCCCAGCCTGGTGCAGGTCTAACAATTTTCTTCCTGGTGTCCTTCGACAGCTTCCTTTGGTCTTGGCCATGGTTTGGAGTTGTTTTTGGAGTCTGACTGTTTGAGGCTGTGGACAGGTGTCTTTTATACAGATAACGAGGTCAAACAGGTGCCATTAATACAGGTAACCAGTGGAGGACAGAAGAGCTTCTTAAAGAAGAAGTTACAGGTCTGTGAGAGCCAGAAATCTTGCTTGTTTGTGGGTGACCAAATACTTATTTTCCACCATAATTTACAATTAAATTATTTAAAAATCCTACAATGTGATTTCCTGGATTTGTTTCTCATTTTGTCTCTCATAGTTGAAGCGTACCTATGATGAAAATTACAAACCTCTCTCATCTTTCTCCGTAGGAGAACTTGCACAATCAGTGGCTGACTAAATACTTTTTTGCCCCGCTGTATGTTTCGGCTGTGTTTTGAGTGCTACTTAGCTAGTCAACTAGATAGGCTCCCTAAATACCGCATTAATGATGATGGACTAGAGACACTACTAAGGGGTTAGTTATCAATTTTGAACACAACCATGTCTCTGGCATAAAAGCTCATCAGAGCGTGCTGTTTGGATCATATACATGGTGAAAATAAGCCATGAAGGATCAACTCTGAAAACGATTGGAATAACGGATTAAATAAGACGTTTAAAACAGCATCACCCCAGCGAATATGCAGAGTTGGACAAAAAAAAAGATTAAAGAGGCAAAAGCTAATGAGAGATTTTTTTTTAACGGAGCATTCAGTGGATCTCTAATAAATAAACATTATATATATTCTATTTACTCCTGACAGTAGAGTAAGCTGCACACCTATATAAAAGCCTATTTACCCCCCCCCCCCAAAAAACAATTTTTTTTTTCCATCATTTGAAATGCTACTCTCTACAAAACAAAGAAAGAAGAACAAACTCTGCATGTCCACTATCCAATTGTTGTGATTTCTCCCTTTTCGGAGATTAAAAACCATTATTATTTTTAAAAAACTATGATACCGTGTACTGCAATATAACCTAAAAATACAACATATATCATCACCATACAAATATTTCCATATTCTATTAACTTTCCCTTGGCCAAAAAACAGAGAAATGAAGCTCAGTGCTTCTCCTAAATTACGTGAAATGAAACTGTATTTCCACCAACTATATTTAGAACAATCTATCATGACTTTCACTGGCAAATGCTCCAAATGCTTGCTCGTTTCCCCAGGCTGCATGTTACATATACAGTGGGGCAAAAAAGTATTTAGTCAGCCACTGATTGTGCAAGTTCTCCTACTTAGAAAATTGAGAGAGATCTGTAATTTTCATCATAGATACACTTCAACTATGAGAGACAAAATGAGAAAAAAAAATCCAGGAAATCACATTGTAGGATTTTTAAAGAATTTAATTGTAAATCATGGTGGAAAATAAGTATTTGGTCAATAAATTTGGTTCAGCTCAGCCACTCCATTGTTGCCTGAGTGGTGTGTTTGGGATCATTGTCATGCTGGAAGACCCAGCCACGTTCCTTCTTCAATGCTCTCAATGATGGAAGGAGGTTTTGGCTTAAAATCTCACAATACATGGCCCCGTTCATTCTTGCCTTAACACGGATCAGTCGTCCTGAGTCTCTGAGTCAGAGATCTGATCAGAGATTTGAGTCTCTCTTGGCATAGTGTGTTACTGATGGTAGCCTTGTTACGTTGGTCCCAGCTCACTGCAGGATCTGAGTCCCTCTCGGCATAGCGTGTTACTGATGGTAGCCTTTGTTACTTTGGTCCCAGCTCTCTGCAGGTCATTCATCAGGTCCCTCCGTGTAGCTCTGGGATTTTTGCTCACCGTTCTCATGATCATTTTGACCCCATGTGATGAGATCTTGCGTGGAGCCCCAGATCGAGGGAGATTCACGCTTCCCAGCCTGGTGCAATTTTTGTCCTGGTGTCCTTCGACAGCTCTTTGGTCTTGGCCATGGTTGAGTCTGGAGTCTGTCTGTTTGAGGCTGTGGACAGGTGTCTTTTATACAGAGAATGACGTCAAACAGGTGCCATTAATACCGGTAACGAGTGGAAGTCAGAAGAGCTTCTTAACGAAGAAGTTACAGGTCTGTGAGAGCCAGACATTTTGCTTGTTTGTGGGTGACCAAATACTTATTTTCCACCATGATTTACAATTAAATTCTTGAAAAATCCTACAACATGATTTTCTGGATTTTGTTTTCACATTTTGTCTGTCATAGTTGAAGTGTACCTATGATGAAAATTACAGACCTCTCTCATTTTTCTAAGTAGGAGAACTTGCACAATCAGTGGCTGACTAAATACTTTTTTGCCCCACTGTACTTATGCCTTTGCACAGAACAATCATACAAAGGACAATATAATCACAATGTGCATACCTTTGCAAATAGATCCCTAAACGTGTGAACGTACGCTAGGCGTAACAATCTCAAACTGACATACAACATCTGTTGAATGCAAATGTGTCACCCGTCATGTTGTGCTTCAGCTCCTTGTTGTGCACGGCCCACCATGTACATTTAAATAAATGGCGAAGTTTGTGTAAACACATGTATTTACCTTAGTCCTCAGATTTCACAGCTCAGTTTGTTTTCTAAGGTACATGTCCACTTTTGATCTGCCGCATTTCATCTACTCTTCTGGGTAAAACTAACTGGCCAAACCCAAAATTGCTACATATTAAGCTTTTAATTGTCAAATAATTGGCAAGAAAATTAGCAAAAATTATACATAAAGTAACCTAGTATGGCACCACCCTTCAGTAGCTGCATGATATTTTGCTTTTTTGGAGCAGATTTTCTCACTCATTTACCTTTGGACTAACAGGACTGCATATGGTAAACCTCTACCCATAAATATCTGTCACTCCTGGTTTTATTTAAGAGCTTCTTTTCAAGCTCTCCATTTCCGAGCTTGTGATGGGCTGCATCAGGTGGGGCAGATTACCAACAACTAATCTTTTAAGAACATAAACAAGACAGAAGATATTGTGGGAGATTTCGAACACTCAGACGTGTTAGATTGAGTGTTATATCAAGTATTTATACCATTTCATGACTTATAACATTTCATGTTTTTGTGTACAAGAAGAGTATTTAAGTGAATTTCATTGCTTCACTGTAGTTTGCAGTGACAAGCAAAAGGAGGCAAAGGTCTCAACAGTGCATACTCTTAGTTCTTGCTAATTGTTTTTAGGGCCATTAAAATGTTCACATTTTGCAAGTTCAAGTCTGGTCCATGTGGACGGAGATTAATTAAGATGTCTAAGAGTAACTTAAGTTCTTTAATTTTGGAAGTGTCCTTAATCATCTCATTGTTTTAACTTTCCACACACTTGAATTACTAGAAGGATCATTGTTTGGTCCTTCCAGTTCTATTATGGCTGACACTGAATGATATGTAACAGCAAGTACAACAACATAAAAAAACTAGTTTCGATTGTTTTTATCCAAGAACAGGATCCAGGGCTGTCTGCTGGTAACCACTGATAACAAGCCCACTTTTAGAATGTGCAGAGTCCACAGAGACAGGACATAACCCACTTTTATGTTCACCATTTACGCACTTGCAGATACCCATCCTAATAGATCAAATTCAAGTTGAGTAGATGACCTGGGGCAGGGATGACTTTTCCTTTTTACATCATAGAGAACTATGGTCCTACAGGTTAGGAATGTTGAGAGTAGTCAAGTGTGAGCCTAGCTGGCATGTGAAGGTCAGTACGATAAATTTGAACCTCAGTGATAGATGTGTACATATACTTCTCCAAGTACACTAATGTCACTAACGTGCAGAATGATGAGAGGAGGAGGATTTTCCTCCAAGCCTGCTTCAGCCAATTTTTGCTTAACAGAGGATGGGTGTTACTTCCTTCCAGTAATTTACTGCTAGTCCAATTAAATGTGTCATTCTTTGTCTTAAGAAATTGTAAAAATGCATAAAATTGCACATTGATTCATAATGTGATGCATGTTATGGGGTGGCGCAGCTCTCTAAGGTTTGTCGTGGTAGGACGATACCCGTGTATGTGAAAGGGTAATAAATGGTTCTATTAAGTAATTTTGGGTGATGTTTGTGTGTTTTTACCCTGTGGACTGTGCAAAGATCCTCCTTATACAAATTGGTGCGTTTTCCATTTTGTGAAAATTCAATCAGTATTACACAAGGGAAGACTTCTGATTCACCATATCCAAAGCCAGACAAACATCACAGAAAAGTTGACCAGCAGCACAGTGTCATAGACTGCCTGGCCAATATATTACTAGACTGCCTTTAGGTCACCATGTGCAATCGCAGTGGTATTGTTTTGACAACCTAATGTACTATCACATTTATTTCTCTTCAGAGCTGTGTTAATTTTGGAGTGAGATCTTCTACTGACAACGGGAGAGTAAAATTGCTTCATAAAGTCTTCTCCAGCACATCCCAAAGACTTTCAGTGACATTAAGTTCAGGACTCTGTGGTGTTCAACTTGTGTGAAAATTAATCCCCATGCTCCCAAACGTTTTCAAAATTCAATACTGATAAATTTTGGTATTGTCCTCTTGGAATATAACAGTGCTTATTAAACATAGCTGTGAGTTATATTGTCAGTGTTTTACTATTCAACTTAAGTGATCTCTGCAATGATTATTCAAACACTTCTTCCACTGTGTTCACAACTATCCTTGCAGGTTTTAATAATGCATTTGACAGTTCTTAACCCAATTTCAGTATTTTCAGCAATCTCCTTAGCTGTTTTCTTGGCTTGAGGCAGGATAATGATTTGACCTTTCCGAAACACAGTAACATCTCATTCACAACCATGGGATATGTCTTCCAACATGGTTGTTTAAAGAAGAATATAATAACTTCATCAGTAAAATAACTGTTGCCATCTAAAACATATTTATCCCTGCAGTAATTAACTAATCTAATGATTCTTCATATTTGTTTATTTGAATGCAAACAGTGACTTTTGATGGGTTTTTGGGCTTGGCTTGGTGTATGAGGGTAAAACTGCAACTGGAAAGGTGACGCAAAATCTATGACACACTTGTCAATGTTTCCGCAATATGTTTACTCTAGCTTAGTCCATGGAGCGCTCTGCATAGCACCGAATCACGAGACGTGCAAATATGCATGATATTTTTTAGCTTGTTCACCCCTCATGGTATGTTATACATTGAAAGTGCCAATGAAGTAGAGCAGGATTTGGCGCGCGTGAAAGTGTGAGCAGTGCTACGTGACAAGAGGAACGTGCACCACGGCCGCGTTACTGCAGCGAGGGCTGTTCGATTCCATAAATGTAGGAACCGACTCCACTTCCGTTAGTGTGAGTCAACTGAGTCGATTAATAGAATCAACTCCACGAAATCATATTCTAAAGACTACAACAGGGCAGGAAATTAAGTTTTTTTTTTTCCACATGAATTAACTTATGAGAAGATATTTCACAGGGACAAAAGACTGGGTAGATGTCTGGAGAAACAGGTCATACCAATAGACTTTAAAGTCGACTCAAATTCCTGGAATTGGAGAATCGACATGCGATCGACACTGAGCGCTACACACAACCGGCGGACATGTCCAGTATAAGGAAACAATGAAAGAAATGGTGTATGTTTCATGACAAGGAATATGATTAAATATTATATATTTATATACAGTATAATCGTACAATAGAATATAAGCATGTCTCACAGCAGTTACCCAGTTTTCATGAGAAAGTTTGTAGAATTAACCCTATATCCGCCCGTTATACTAGGCTATATACAACCGATAGGTTTACTGTTTAAAAGACTGTCGTCTCTGACTCCAGGGCACGCTATTAAAACTAAAATGCATTTTGGACTTGTATCGTGGAGGCGTGGTAGCCAAGCTCGAACTACTACCACTGCCTAAACCTCCACGTAAAGCTTTAGTCAACCAAGCTCAGTTAGGAAATGTAAACTTCACTTCATGCCGTATACAAGCGAGTTTGCATATACATCATGTGTTTTATAAACTATATGTATATGCATATATTAATATATATAAAGCTACGTATAGCTTCCTCTGGTCGTATTTCTGAAGCAAAACAACACCTGCTCGATAGACCGTATCAAAGTCCATGTTATTTAATGGTAACTACAGCTACCTAGCTATGTGACAGTTCTGGTAACAAATTATGTAGCCTACTCCTTTTTCGGGGGAAACGTGAATATAATCCACATAAGTGCCGCCAATGCATCACTGATTCAAACAGATGATCAAGTTAAGTAATTTGTTATATGGGGACCAGTCTATATATTTGCCTGTTTTATACATGCTCAGAGTGAAAAAGTACAGAAGTTATGCGTCACGCTATTACTAAATAACGTTACACCTTTCACTTTTTCTCATAAGCAGCCAGTTACAATTAATAAACTAAGCAATGGTGCATTTTGCTCGTTACAACAGGTTTACAGTTGCCTGACCCTGGTCCTATATGAATCTCGATACCGTCTATAACCTGCCATTTTCATAAAGAGTTTTATTTCCCACATCTTCTCACAAACGAAACAGGCTTTGCAAGCGTTATGCAAGTCATCTATCAGCTGCAAAGACTTAACCTTAAGTAAGTTACTGATCAGATTTTTATCAGACGTTAACATCGTAAAGTGAGTAAAGCAGAAGCTCTCGTACTTGGTTTGTTGCCTTAAGCGGAACACTACGTACTAAACAGCACATAAAAAACCATAGCAGCTCCATTGTAACGTTGGGTCATTATACGATTTAGTACACTTCTGTGCGTTTTAAGTAGAATCCAACCTTGTGTCTTCTGCCTATCTTGTAGTAATAATCCAGCTATACACTCCAGCTTTGGTTCACATTATTAGGCAGATGACAGACACAAAGTCAAATCAGCTCGTTAATGATCAGGATTACCTCGTTATTAATTAGGATCTCAGCTAGTGGGTCTGTATGAGACAGACGTGGGATCTGTCTCGTTTGAAAGGGGTATTTTCGAAGCTGAGAGTCTGTCCATCCTGCACTATGAGGCTCGGAGAAAGGGTTAGCAGCTTCTGGGGATGTCTGATCAGCTTCAGCCACTGTTTCCGTGGCCATGTCCTAAGGCTCTCCGCTCAGATAACTGTCCTCGCAGTATGAACAGTGTTAATTCCCGGTGTGTGATTTAAAAAAAATAACTGAACTCCGTAGAGAGTAGCCGATAGAGAGACGCAGGGTAACCCCGTGTTCGCTGTATAACAGTGCAGTGCTTACTGTGTGAGACTGAGGGAAGCCGCGTTTGTTTGGCAAAGCTGTGAGTGAAGCCTGACACTGTGTTTTTTGACACACACGATACACTAATACAGCACATACTGACTTAATTCTATCAGAACAGCTTCTTTCAAATTCTACTTTAATGTGTAAAATGATTACAGGACTTCATCTAGTAGTATAGGTTAATTTTGATTTGAAACACAAAATAAAAACAAGGGCTTTTGTTTTGAAAGCGGAAGAATAATTGTGCACCGAAACAGCAGTTTCGCTGTTTCGTTCCGTTTTATGTAACGCGGATTCAGCGTGTTTGTGCTAAATTGTGTAGAAATTACTGTATTTATAGCATTAAATTAATATCAAACCCACTGTTTGGTGAACATTTTGTTAAACAATCGGGGTTTTCAGACAACAAGCACTATGAGTCCTGGTAGCATATTAAATTGCTTAAATTCATCCATTCGTTTTCACACCGGCTTAATCAATTCAGTGTTGTGGGCTAACCAGGAGCATAGGGCACAAGGCAGGAACCAGCACGCCGATTCATCGCAAGGCACATGCACACTCTGAATTTGAAGTTTTAGAGACACCAATTAACCTAAAGTATGTCTTTGTTCTATGGGAGGAAACCGGTGTGCCCAGAGCAAACCCATGCAGACATGTAGAGAACATTGCCATATAGGCCCAGGAAAAAAATGTACTGTGAAATTTGACAGTAGAGCCATGAAGTGGCCAAATTACCACCAAAATTCATAGTACAAATGTGAAATAATTCATTGTCAGTTCATAGTCCACCAAGTTTACAATTGTACTATGAAATTTCACAGTAGAACCATGAAGGGGCCAAATTACCATCAAAAATTCATAGTAGAACTGTGAACTTCATGGTCAAACTGTGAAGGTTCACACGAAAACTGTCAAGCAATTCACAGTTTTACTATGAAAATTCACAGTACATTTTTTTCCTGGGGGTGCACTTTGTAATTCTCCAGTTACAGACTGTAGTCCATATTTTGCTCTACATACTTCGTTTGTCCCCTTTCACCCTGCTCTGCAGTAGGTAGGACCACCACAGAGCAGGTATTATTTCTCACCACTGCAGTGACACTTGATGGCATGTTGATATGTCTTGTGCTGGTATGAGTGGATGACACAGTAGTGCTGGAGTGTCACTACCACAACCCAGTGTCACTGCTGGACTGAGAATAGTCCACTAACCAGACAACAGCATTCTGTGATCAGTGATGAAGGACTAGGCAATGACGAACACAAGCTGCACAGCTGCTGTCTCTGACTTTATATTTACAAAGTGGACCAGCAAGATTGGTGTATCTAACATCATTTACAGTGGATGTGCACACCAATCCCAATCCCCCATGACAGAGAGACAGGATCCACGGTGTCCCATAACTTTCATACTTTCATTTCCCTGCTAACATCCATCCCCTTCTCCCTCAATCGCAACAGCTATACCTCTTAGTTGTGTTGCTTAAGCTCTAACTTCAACTGCTTGGATCTGCAAAAAAGAAGATCAAGGAGCAGTCACTGTCAAATACTTTCCTCGACAGTCACCTGATGTAAACCCCATCTAGAACTATGGGGCCTAAGTAAACATGAAAACTAAGCATTCAGAAATATCACACGATGCTTTGGAATATTATCAAATCATGCTGGCATAACATGGATCATGGAAGTGCACTTGGTCATTACAGTGAAAGAAGAAACATACCAAATGCAACTGCAACTACAACTACAATAACTACAACCCAATATAGTGTGTATGTATATATATATATATATATATATACTATACTACAGTGGAGGCAAAGAAGTATTTAGTCAGCCCTGATTGTGCAAGGTCTCCTACTTAGAAAGATGAGAAGTTCTGTAATTTTCCATCGATTGGGTACACTTCAACTAATGGAGACAAAATGAGAAAAAAAAATCCAGGAAATCACACACATTGTAGGAGGATTTTTTTTAAAGAATTTACTTGTAAATCATGGTGGAAAATAAGTATTTGGTCACCCACAACCCACCAAGATCGGCTCTGCACAGGATCTGTAAATTTCTTCTTTAAAAGCTCTTCTGTCCTCCACTCGTTACTGTATTACTGGCACCTATTTGACCTCGTTATCTGCATAATAGAAACCGGTTACACAGCCTCAACATTTAGACTCCAACTCAACATGGCCCTAGACCAGAGAGCTGTCGAAGGACACCATGAATAAATTTTAGATCTGCAGCTGCTGGAAAGAGTGAAGTCTACCAGTAGGCAAGCAGGCTGTTGAATAAATCACCTGTGGGAGCAATTTCTAAGCCCTACCACGACCATTTGAATCTCCCTCGATCTGGGGCTCCATGCAAGATTTCCATCCCCTGGGGTCAAAAATGATCATGAGAACGGTGAGCAAAAATCCCAGAACTACCGGCGTACCTGATGAATGACCTGCAGAGAGCTGGGACTAAAGTAACAAGGCAACCATCATTAACCTACATGCCGAGAGGGATCTCAGATCCCTGCCGTCCAGGGTGTCCCCCTGCCTAGCAGTAACATGTCCGGCCCCATCTGAAGTTTGCCATGAGCATATGGATGATCCAGAAGAAGATTTGAGAATATCATGTGGTCATGGCTGTTTTTCTGCAAGGGGACAAGACGACTGATCCGTGTTACGGGAAGAATTAACGGGGCCATGTAATCGTCAGATTTTAATCCAAACCTCCTTCATCAGTGAAAGCATTGAGATTGAACGTTGCTGGTGTCTTCCAGCATGACAATGAATCCCAACAAACCGCAACAAAGGAGGTGGCTCCATAAAAAGCATTTCAAGGTCCTGCATTGGCCTAGCCAGTCTCCGAACCTCACCCATAGAAAATTTGTGGAGGGATTTCAAAGTCAGTGTTGCCCAGCGACTGCCCCAAATCATCACTGCTCTAGAGGAGATCTGCATGGAGGAATGGGCCAAAATACTAGCTGAAGTGTGTGCAAACCTGGTGAAGACTTACAGGTAACGTTTGACCTCTGTCATTGCCAACAAAGGTTATGTTACAAACTACTGAGTTGAACTTTTGTTACTGACCAAATACTTATTTTCCACCATAATTTACAATTAAATTCTTGAAAAATCCTACAACTTGATTTTCTGGATTTTTTTCCTCATTTTGTCTCTTATAGTTGAAGTGTACCTATGATGAATATTACAGACCTCTCACGTCTTTTTAAGTAGGAGAACTTGAACAATCAGTGGCTGACTAAATACTTTTTTGCCCCACTGTATATTATATATATATATATATATATATAATATATCTATATATATAATTATTATATATATTAAGACTATAATATTTTAGCGCATATATATCAAAGTCAACACAAGTAACACCCAAATGCAGTTTTTAATGAAGGTGTTTTTTTTTAAAGGATAAAAAACCATCCAAACGTACATGGCCCTGTGTCCAAAAAATGATTGCCCCCTAAACTTAATAACTGGTTGGGCCAACCTTAGCAGCAACAACTGCAACCAAGCGTTTGTGATAACTTGCAATGAGTCTTTAACAGCATTTTGGAGGAATTTTGGCACCTCATCTTTGCAGAATTGTTGTAATTCAGCCACACTTTAGGGTTTTCGAGCATGAACGGCCTTTTTAAGGTCATGCCACAGCATCTCAATAGGATTCAGGTCAGGACTTTGACTAGGCCACTCCAAAGTCTTCATTTTGTTTTTCTTCAGCCATTCAGAGGTGGACTTGCTGGTGTGTTTTGGATCATTGTCTCGCTGCAGAACCCAAGTTCGTTTCAGCTTGAGGTCACGAACAGATGGACAGACATTCTCCTCCAGGATTTTTTGGTAGACAGCATGTTTTACTGTTGTTATAATGTTTTTTTGTCTAAAATGCTGTGTTACTTTTATGCCAGATGTAATGGGACACACACCTTCCAAAGAGTTCAACGTTTGTCTCATCAGTCCACAGAATGTTTTGGGGATCATCAAGATGTGTTCTGGAAAAATTGAGACGTGCTTTAATGTTCCTTTTGCTCAGCAGTGGTTTTCGTCTTGGAACTCTGCCATGCAAGCCAATTTTGCCTAGTCTCTTTCTTATGGTGGAGGCATGAACACTGTCCTTAACTGAGGAAAATGAGGCCTTCAGTTCTTTGGATGTTGTTGTGGGGGGTTTTGTGACCTTTTGGATGAGTCGTTGCTGCACTCTTGGAGTAATTTTGGTCGGCCGGCCACTCCTGGGAAGGTTCACCACTGATCCATGTCTTTGCCATTTGTGGATAATGGCTCTCACTATGGATTGCTAGAGTCCCAAAACTTTAGAAATGGCTTTATAACCCTTTCCAGACTGATAGATCTCAATTACTTTCTTTCTCAATTGTTCCTGAATTTCTTTGGATCTCGGCATGATGTGTAGCTTTTAAGGGTCTTTTGGTGTACTTCACGTTGTCAGGCAGGTCCTACTTAAGTGATGTCCTGATTGAGACCAGGTGTGGCAATACTCAGGCCTGGGTGTGGCTAGAGACAGTGAACTCAGGTGTGATAAACCATAGTTAAGTTATGTTTTAACAAGGGGGGGACAATCACTTTCTCACACAGCACCATGTAGGTTTGGATTTTTTTTCTCCCTTAATAATAAACACCTTCATTTAAAAACTGCGTTTTGTGTTTACTCGTGTTGTCTTTGGATAATATATAAATTGGTTTGATGTTTCGAAACACTCAAGTGTGGCAAACATGCAACAAGATAGGAAATCAGGAAGGGGCAAACACTTTTTCACACAACTGTATACCGTATTTTTCGGACCATAAAGCGCACCGGATTATAAGATGCAATATCAACGATCGGCTGCTAACGGGTATATTTTCATACATACAGCGCACCGGGTTATAAGACGCATTAAATGAAACAAAACTCTTAAGTTCCCTCGGAAGCTTAGTTTGTTTTCTTTACCTGGCGCAGGGCGTCTTCTTGCTTCCTCCACTTCCGTATCATTGATTCATTAATGTTGAATTCTCTCGCAGCTGCTCTATGTTCTTGTTGCACTGCGTGACCGATAGCGTTGAGTTTGAAATCCGCTTCGAAAATGAATGAATGAATGCACGTACCCTAATGCTGAAGCA
The DNA here is from genome assembly GCA_025084515.1 of Ancistrus triradiatus. NCBI lineage: Eukaryota > Metazoa > Chordata > Actinopteri > Siluriformes > Loricariidae > Ancistrus > Ancistrus triradiatus. The sequence goes on along the minus strand of JAJAGP010000145.1, from coordinate 644,627 downwards.
CATACCGTACTACTCCGCGATGCTGCGCACTACGGTTGCTGTAAGCTTCGTAATTTACCAAGACCGTGCTAAAACATTTTGACAGATTTATGAGCACCGTGTACCATCTACAATCAGTTCTACGTCAGAAAGCATAACCAGAATTAATTCATAAATTAGACGCACCGCATTTTAAGGCGCACTGTCGATTTTTTAGAAAGTTAAAGGATTTTAAGTGCGCCTTATGGTCCAAAAAATACGGTATGTAACTTCTTATAATCAATGGTACAATTAATTCGGAATTATACCTCCAAGGAAATTGTCAGGATATCTGTCCCATGAACTGAAACTCAAGACAGCAAAGGTAATGCAGAAAGACAATGACCCTAAGCACACAAGTCATTCTATCTAAGATTGGTTAAGAAGGCTAATGTTGATGTTTTGAACTGGCCAAATCAATGTCATGACCACTATCCAGTAATAAAAGTTGTGGAAGCAAGCAGCTCGTGTATGGCATCCCACCAACTCCCCAGAGTTGAAGCTGTTCTGTGTTGAGAAATGGGCTTTAATTGCTCTAAGCTGAGTTGCAGGACTGGTCAATAGTTACCGTAAATGTATATTTGCAGGGTTCACAATCTTTCCAGCACCCCTACACAAATAAACTCTAAATGTATGTATTTTTTAAAGACTCAACCTTACACTTAAATTGTTATGCTGATTATAATTATGATTTTGTAATGAAACACAATGTATTAATTTTGAGAACTGTGCAAAATATATGCATTTTCACAAGTGGTCTCAGACGTTTAGCCCCTTTAAGATGTATGTAGACTCTACTCCTGCCAATAATGTTCTGGAACGGGATGTTCAACAGGCATATATGGAAGTGATGTTTGTTTTTCACTTCCATGCGTTTGGCTATGGACTGTTTATACAGGAAATAAACGCAAATTTCCTACCAATATCGTCACATTAGCAGCAGCTTCATTCCGTTCACCAGTAGATGGAACTACTGCGCCATCGCTATATTTATGTTTAACCTACGCACAAACACTCAAATCTCACACTTCAACACTACGTTGTGTTTACCGAGGAACAGGCGAACCATTCCACCGAATGGGTGCAGTTTCCGTTCCCAGGACATTACGTGTATAGATAATTAATATATTTAAAAAACATTTTATTATTAAGCAGTGCCCTGCACAGTGATGCAATTGCAAATTTAAAGTATGTAATTTAAAACATTACTAAAAATTACACTGTACACTCAAAAGGAACATTTATTAGTTGTCCCTGTTCTCAGGGCAGTCTTGTTTGTATTATGTCATTGTTTATCCCATCTATGCCTTAAATATTGTTTAATAAGAAATCCATAATATTCTACTTTAAAATATACATGTTAGTCATTTCTCCAGTTTTTACCCAGTCCTATTATTTTAACTATTATCCTATTATTCTAGATTTGGATCTTCTGGAGACCATGGGACGGCCAAAAATAAGTTATCTATTTTTTCCTATATATTTGATTATATTGTAACTATGACTGTGACGGTCAATGTCAACTTACTATCTTGTTACTTACATTTTTTTTTAGATGTCATTTGTTTATGATAAAAATACAATATTTTAGTACATCATTTGCATGCTCAGTGTCCTAATGCTATCAGTATGGATGCCATGGGATTACATTTTATATATTTGCTAATTCTGTGTTAAAAGCTCTGTATATAAAGAGTAACAGGACTGAGAAACAGTCATATGAGAAACCATATAAAAATAAAATAAAATTGCCTGAGATTGTTGAGGATTTGTTAGACACATATGCCTTTGTAACCACGAAAGCCACACATTTTTGTACCCATATAATTATTTACATCTGATATATTTGCATTTTTAATTGTGGTGATGTCACTCGTTCAGACTAAGTCTCTTTAAGACATGATTTGCAGGTGCGTCTCAGCCTAACTGAGAAAGTACAAAATGTTCTTTGGCCTTGAAAGTGTTCACCAGGTTTGCAAAGTGTGGGTATGTATGTGCGTAAGATTTTTTATACAGAGACTTGTTGTAAACTCCAGTAACTTGGGTTATTTTACATGTTCATGTGTATAATTGATCAGTTATTTGTAATTTGATTAATAAGCAAATTTATTCCATGTGATCCTTTTATTCTGTAAGTGCATATGATGAATAACTATATTTTTGACGTTAAAGTGTTAGTTTAAAGCTTTTACATGGTCACAGAGATTAATCATGATCTGGATTTAATATAATTATGTAAGAATTGAATACAATTTATATGTAGTAGTTAGAGGCTTGACGCTGAAACTAAAATTTGAGATAAAGCTTGTCTTCACGCATGCCAGGTCAGGATGACCTGAGGGGAGATAAGGGTGGGGCGCCTGGCCAGCAGGTGTTCTTGCTGTTCGGGAAAGTTGGGGGAAAAAAACAATGACATAATGTCTGACCTTGACTGAGTTGTATATAAGGGCCAGAGATTTGTGGCTCTTTGGCTTCTCCGCAACGCTGCTGCAATGTGAGGATGTCCTTTATTGCTTGCAATAAAATTGTCTGCTTCTCCACTGAAACTTTGATTCAGCTTGAGTGTGAGTTTTGATTAAGCGAGCAGCATGCATTCTGTCAAAAAACCACGACAAGATCTTCAACACTCATTTCATTCTGTACTGCATGACAACTCTCACGTCCTACTGACTCTAACTCTCGTTTTGTGTTCTGTTCAAACCACCTAAACCACAGATCCTATTAGTCAAGGTTTCGCAATACCATTAAATGGCATTTCTCCATACTCAGTAGGTGGTATCGTCATTTCCTTTACCTGAGATAAGAAACTCCCTCTTGCAATTTCTGGTACAAATAAACATTTATAATGAAACTTAATGACATTGTGATGGAGATATTGTAATTTAAATGAAATTGGTTTTGGGTAGCGGGACAGGGCACAAGGCGGAAACCAAGAGGTTACCGATCTGTTGCAGGGCAAGTACAAACTACCTCACTCATACCTTACGCATGTCTTTGGAATGTTGGATACAAACCAAGCAATGGTGGGTTAAGCAACCCAAGAGTAGCTAGTAAGAAGAGGATTGGAACTCTTGGTCTTCCGGTTCATAGTAGAGTACCTTAACTGCTAGAGCACCAAAGGCAAACACTATGACATGCTTCCATCAACCATGGTCCATTTTTACTCCATGACAAAAGTGTTATATGAATTCTGATTTTCTGACTAGGTGTTACAACGAACAACACTGAACTCATTGCCATGTTCATAAAACCAGTTTGAGACTACCTTTAACGATAACTCACTTAAGAAATGCTGCAAGAATTAATGCTTCATGTACCCTTGTTTGTCCCGACTGAGTACGGGTTCAGTGCGTTTAAATGTGCACTTATACAATCATACACTGTAGTCTGATTCACCAGGTATCTTTAATGGTTTTCTACACCCAGGGACACGTAGGACAGATAAACGGTCGTGTCTGCGGGTGGGTTGGGGTAAGCAGTGCCCACTCACACAAATCTTTCTTCCCAGCCAATGAAAACTGAAAAAATCAACTTCATAGCAGTTTTTCCAAATGCAGAGTTAAGGCTCTACAACAAACTACTTCCGGCTCCGGAGTTAAGGAGGAGTTAAGGTTCTACCTCAAAAGACTTAATAGTGCCTATGTAGGTGCACTACATGGGCTTTGAGTTAACGGTTATCAACGCTACTTAGTGCACTCTGTGTCCGGCAAAAAATCTATTTGGGATTGAGCCAGCTGGTGCAACACTTAACGGACACTAACGAACAAGCCAATATAACAATGTGTGTAATAGATGGCATAGTGTGTTTATTGTGCAAGTAGGTCATATAAATTGTGCCAATATTGTTGTGGTTAAGGCATTTAAGCTGGCATAATCCTGATCCTTGTCAAAAACCGATTTTTTTCTGTTTAAATGTGGCTATACTCAGATGAAAGCAAGGCTACGTTATTGATTACACATAACAAAGCAAGAACTACGCGCAATGCATGAAAGATTGCAAAAAGAAAAAAATGTTTAAAAATGTTTAATTGCACCTGCTAATCATATTGACCATAGATATCGTTCTATAGGGAAAACAATCTAAGATCATCATGCAAATGTTCATCATAGACACTGCTGCCTTGCCCTGGGCATTCTGAACAGCCAAACCAAAAGTTTTCCTCTATGCTACATACAACTGCTAATCTGAATCTAATTACAGTATTTGTTTCTTTTTCATAGGCCCACCAAAAATTGTATGCTGTAATTATATTTATTTTGCCACATTCTCAAATTCTCAAAAAACTATTCCCTTGTTTATAATACGCTACCCTGTTTATGAAAAGCAACATTTTTGTTGTTGCCCATCCTAATAATTCAAATGCCCACCCAAACATGACGAATTAGTAGCGCCTCTGAAAATCTCTTTCGAGTTTATTTCAATAACATTTGAACAGTTTACAGTTTACAACCATCCTCTTCTCTTCACCATGTCTGCTAATATACAGAGGGTTTGTATCTATCTGAAGGTCACTGCTCCAGAAATAATACGTTTGGCTGTGATAGACCTAAGCCATTGCAACATTTTATTGATTTTAACCTCGGCATTTAACGAGTCCTGCATATCCAT
>JAJAGP010000145.1:492500-635000 GCA_025084515.1 Ancistrus triradiatus | reverse complement strand
ATCATGGGTCATGCAGCTAAACAATGACCATAAACACACCTGTCATTCTACCAAAGAATGTTAAAGAAGAATAAAGTTAATGTTTTCGAGTGGCCAAGTCAAAGTCCTGACCTTAATCCAATCGAAATGTTGTAGAAGGACCTGAACTGAGCAGTTAATGTGAGGAAACCCACCAACATCCAAGAGCTGTCGTTGTTCTGTATGGAGGAATGGGCTAAAATTCCTCCAAGTGAAAATGCAGGACTGATGAACAGTTATCGAAAACGTTTAGTTCCAATTATGACTGCACAAGGTTGTCACATCAGACACTGAAAGCAAAGGTTCACATATTTTTGCCACTCAGATAAGTTTTCTCAATAAATAAATGATCAAGTATAATATAGTTGTCTCATTTGTTTAACTGGGTTCTCTTTATCTACTTTTTGCATTTGATAAGATGATTTTACATTTACAGCATTTAGCAGACACCCTTATCCAGAGCGACTTACAATTGACACAGTCTTACAATCCAAGCAATTGTGGGTTAAGGGCCTTGCTCAAGGACCCAACATTGGCAGCTTGTCACAGGTGGGATTTGAACAGTGGGGCTTGTGGTCCATAGTCCAGTACCTTACCCACTAGGCTACCACAGGCACATTTATGCAGAAAAATAGAAAAATCTTACGACTTCACAAATGTCAAGCCACACTGTGCATACATATTTCTACTAATAATAACAAACAGTCAAAAAGTCAATTAGTTAAGTTCAGAGACCTTACAAAAACACTTGTGGGTGCAAACTTTTCCACTTGCCAAACCTGATTTCATTGGTTTCATTGACCCCCAGTGTGCTGTAAAATGTACGCATTAAAATTGGCAGAAATTTGTTGCAGTTAAGCTTGTTCCCTGCAGAGGCTGTGTTATCTTCCTTTCACTGACAAAATCAGCAAGACATGTAATTTGCTCAGGGGTGCCCAAACGTTTACATAAGACTGTACACTGCAAAATCATCAATAGTTTTCAAATGATATAGGTTAAAGCAAGCTAAATTGAACCACTATCAGCCTCCAAATACTGTATTACCCAATACAGTACAAATAATATGCACATAAATGTATGACGAATAAATCTGTTTATTTAGGTCTTCTATCATGCTGTGTTAATGTGAATACAGTGAATATTATTTCTGAAGTGGGACACCTTTATCAATACATGTATTATTTTCTTTGTCCCTTTTTACCATTACCATCACCTTCATCATCCCAGCGTTATAAAACATTACTTTAACCTAATATCGTTGAACCTTAACATGTCCATTACATTATTTAGCAAAATTATAAAAGACCAAACACAGGATGTATGATTGTTCTTTGAACCTTTAATTTGGACACCCAAATGTTTTTAACTTGGAACTGGTAAAGTGGGACACTTCACTCACATTTATACTGAACTCACTTCAGAATATCAATACTACTACAAAACTTTTTTAAAAATGGATAATTGATCACTTTCTGTTATTTTTATTTAAAAAATGCTTTATTCCTAAATATTTTAATTTTTAAAATGTAATACAGTTGAAAACATTGATTTGTTTTTAACTGTACAAACATGAATACATTAAAACTGAAAACTCCTTCACTTTTGACTTTATATTTATGCATTAAGTATTTTAAACACCCATCCAATGAAAAGATCTTTAAAAATGTTGTTTTGTGGAATGTCACAGATCTGCATGTTTTCCCATATATTTTATTTTTATTTTAATTATTTTCCCATTCAGAAATAGATTTAAATTGTTAGGCAATATGCTGTAATAAGAACGCGATATCCCTACAAACATAAAAATATCATAAAAAAAAGAGTCTGTTGAACTTTACCAGAGAAAAAAAACACTTCTGAAAAACATAAGTTAAATATTCTGCTTCCATTTTCCTCCAACTTAAAAACTCTAAATCCAGTTTTACATCTTTAGCACCTTATCATGGTTTACCTCACATTACTACAGTGGGGCAAAAAGTATTTAGTCAGTCACTGATTGTGCAAGTTCTCCTACTTAGAAAGATGACAGAGGTCTGTAATTTTCATCATAGGTACACTTCAACTATGAGAGACAAAATGAGAAAAAATAATCCAGGAAATCACATTGTAGGATTTAAAAAAGAAAATGTAAATTATGGTGGAAAATAAGTATTTGGTCAATAACAAAAGTTCAACTCAATACTTTGTAACATAACGTTTGTTGGCAATGACAACAAAATAAATGAGGTCAAACGTTTCCTGTAAGTCTTCACCAGGTTTGCACACACTGTAGCTGGTATTTTGGCCCATTCCTCCATGCAGATCTCCTCTAGAGCAGTGACGTTTTGGGGCAACACGGACTTTCCTCTCCCTCTACAAATGTTCTATGGGGTTGAGGTTTTTAGACTGGCTAGGCCACTCCAAGGCCCTTGAAATGCTTTTTACGGAGCCACTCCTTCGTTGCCCAAGTGGTGTGTTTGGGATCATTGTCATGCTGGAAGACCCAGCCACGTTCCATCTTCAATGCTCTCACTGATGGAAGGAGGTTTTGACTTAAAATCTCACGATACATGGTCCCGTTCATTCTTCCCTTAACACGGATCAGTCGTCTTGTCCCCTCTGCAGAAAAACAGCCCCAAAGCATGATGCCCCCCATGCTTCACAGTAGGTATGGTGTTCTTGGGAAGCAACTCAGCATTCTTCTTCCTCCAGTTCAGTTTTTACCAAAAAGTTCTATTTTGGTTTCATCTGACCACATGATATTCTCCCAATCTTCTGCTGGATCATCCGTATGCTCTCTGGCAAACTTCAGACGAGGCCCCTTCAGACGGGCCTGGACATGTACTGGCTTAAGCAGGGGGGCACGCCTGGCACTGCAGGATCTGAGTCCCTCTCGGTGTAGTGTGTTACTGATGGTAGCCTTTGTTACTTTGGTCCCAGCTCTCTGCAGGTCATTCATCAGGTCCCTCCGTGTAGTTCTGGGATTTTTGCTCACCGTTCTCATGATCATTTTGACCCCATGAGATGAGATCTTGCGTGGAGACCCACAGTTGATTTATTCACACTAACCTGCTTACCTATTGTAGATTCACTCTTCCCAGCCTGGTGCAAGTCTACAATTTTTTTTCTGGTGTCCTTCAACAGCTCTTTGGTCTTGGCCTTGGAGTCTGACTGTTTGAGGCTGTGGACAGGTGTCTTTTATAAAGATAACGAGGTCAAACAGGTGCCATTAATACAGGTAACCAGTGGAGGACAGAAGAGCTTCTTAAAGAAAAAGTTACAGGTCTGTGAGAGCCAGAAATCTTGCTTGTTTGTTACTGACCAAATACTTATTTTCCACCATAATTTACAATTAAATTCTTTTTAAAAATCTACAATTTCCTAGATTTTTTTTTCTCATTTTGTCTTTCATAGTTGAAGTGTAGCTATGATGAAAATTATAGACCTCTCTCATCTTTCTAAGTAGGAGAACTTGCACAATCAGTGGCTGACTAAATACTTCTTTGCCCCACTGTATTAAGGTAATGAGCATAGTACATTAGAAAGTCCTGTATTCAATATTACCCTATATAAAAATATGCTCTTATGCTGTATGTTTAACTGCACCATTCAGTGTCAGATATTCCATCAGAAGACAATCTGCTGTGACATGTTAAGTGATGTACTGATACTGAACAAAAGGGGGAAAAAATCAAATTAATTTATTCTTCAGTTTTAGATGCAAATTACAAATGTGCTTGTATGTAAATAATGTACAATTGTTGTTTTTTGGGGGGGAGAGGCAATATTCATTCTTTTTCTTAACTGATTAATTCAATTCAGGCTCATGAAGTTGGCAACTAGAATCACAGGGTGTAAGGCAGGAACCAACCCAAGACGAGGGCTACGCGCACGCGCACACACAAACACACGTTTTCAGAGATGCCAGTTGACCTAATGCATGTCTTTGGAATGTGAACCCTGCCCAGCTGTGGTAGCCTAGCGGTTAAGGTACTGGACTATGAACCAGAAGTTCCAGGGTTCAAATCCCACCTCTGCCAATCTGCCACTGTTGGGTCCTTGAGCAAGACCCTTAACCCACAATTGCTTGGACTGTAAGATTGTATCATTTGTAAGTCGCTCTGGATAAGGGCGTCTGCTAAATGCTGTAAATGTAAATGTAACCCATCTTAATGGAGTTGTGAGGCAATAATGCTAACCACTATGTCACTCTCAGGTCTTAAGGCTTTTTTGTTTTTGTTTGTTTGTTTGTTCTTGTTTTGTTTTTCCTTGAATAAAAAAAAATGAAAAGATGTCACTGGAATGTTATGTGTAACATGTCGGGACAAGACATGCGTTTTTCTTTTTCTTAACTGAGTTCAGGCAAATCATTTGTGACATGTCAATTACTATTGCTGATGTGTATGCATGCTTTTGCAGGCTTACCTGATCTATTCCAGCAGTGTAGCAGCAGGTGCTCAGAATGGCATTGAGGAATGCAAATTCCAGTTTGCCTGGGAGCGCTGGAATTGTCCAGAACGAGCCCTCCAGCTTTCTACCCACAGTGGCCTTAGGAGTGGTAAGTCTGTGCACTTATATGCTCAAACGTTACCTTGCTCTAAGCGTATTTTAGCGTGACATTCAAGTTTTTACTCTTTAGGGGAATTATGTGGATAATAATATTTTTTAAGGTCTAATGAAACACGCTTGGTAAATAGTAAACATGGTAAAGTTAAATCTATTTGTACTCTTTTGTGATAGCGTCATTTTATACAGCACGATGATGCAGCGGTTAGTGCTGTCACCTCACTGCTGCAGAAACAAAAGTTCGAATCCAGACAAGTCCACTGCCTGTGTAGAGTTTGCATGTTCTCCCTTTGATTGCGTGGCTTTTCTCAGGATACTCTGGTTTCCTCCTACATTTTAAAGACATGCGTTAGATCAATTGTCATCTCTAAAAAGTGTCCCTTGTGTCTGCGTGTGTGTACATGCGCATGTGTTCTGTGATGGATTTGATTAAGTAGGTATGGAAAGTAAGTGGAAATTATTGTTGGCAGACAGGAACAGTGAGCAGATACAGCTTTTGTTTGCTGTGGTCACTAAAATATTACATGATACGAATTAAAACTATTACAGGGCAAACAGCATGGCCACCAAGAGGATATTGTTAGGCAAGAAATAAAATGTATGTCCTCTTAATCTGGAGGGTGTGGGTGAAAGGTATTTTCCTTAGACTCCTTTCACTGGACATTCTTCAAGTGCCAAGAGCGACCTTGAACCAGTCTAGTTCTGACCCTAGACTAATTGAGAGACTGCTAAGCTTATGCCAGTTGTGTGCTTTATTAGTTCAACAAATCAAAACACAAGCAGCCAAAAAAAGTATTTAATATCCCATCAAGGAGGATCTCAGAAATGTAGGTCAAATTAAGTCAAGCATCTGGAATTTCTGGAAGATAGTTCATCATTCTGAGCATTGTGCAAAACCTAATTTCTAATTTCAGCAAACCGAGAGACAGCCTTTGTTCACGCCATCAGTTCGGCTGGGGTTATGTACACTCTTACACGCAACTGCAGCCTGGGTGACTTTGATAACTGTGGCTGTGATGACACCAGGAATGGTCAACGAGGTAAACATGCAGATTACAGGTTACATCAATTTTAATAAACACTATAATGTTCACTACCACCACAATACAATGATTTGTATTGCTGGCGTTTTTAATTGACAGTTGCTACTGTGTTTCAGGTGGTCAGGGCTGGCTCTGGGGAGGCTGCAGTGATAATGTGGGTTTTGGAGAGGCCATCTCCAAACAGTTTGTGGACGCCTTAGAAACTGGGCAAGATGCACGCGCTGCCATGAACCTGCACAACAACGAAGCCGGACGCAAGGTATCCTGAATGTCTGAGAAGGGTTCTCCAGTTCCTCTCCAGACTTTAGCCTGTGAGAGGGTGCTAGAGATAGGTTGCTAGAGTGGGGGATTTACTCTTGAACTATAAGATGGGACTTGAAGCGTAGGTCGCTCCCTTGGACACAGACAGAATGTAAAGTGCCTTTTGAATCATTTTTCAGTGCTTCCAGCGATCTCTTACCACCCAAGAGTTTCATTCATGGCCTTATAAGCAAGGTGCCACTCGTTCCCCAGACAGTGTTTGCGCTGTACCAGATGGGCCTATTAATGCCTGTGAATGTCCTTTATGATAAGACCTCAACTCAAGATTCTTGGAATCAGTGGTGCGAGCTTAATTAGAGGACCTAGGGGGGCACATGCTGCAAAGGTTCTGTATTCTGTTGCTTTTCAAATAAGCATTTAGTTTTATTCTAGCAATAAGGATCTTACATTTTTGTTGGGCTTTGTTGCACTTGAGAGAGCCACAGGCATCACATCCATGCAGCTGAAGTGCTCTTTGTTTTTCCTGCCAGTGTCCCCTCTGCAACACATAGCAGGTTTTGTCAGCTCACTATGGCACCTGGAACATCATTGTAGCTGAAAAAAATGCAAAAGAATTCTTTTTCATTTCCGCCTGAATAGATTAACCATTGGGTCTGCCCATGGCAGAAAACAAGTTGACAATGGCCTTGCTAAATAAATACTCCCCTTTCCTCTGCCAGACAATTCAACTCACTGTGAAACCTTGATTCTGCCTCCTATCAAGAACAAATACCTCCCTGAGAAAAGAGACACTTCCTTTCAAATGACAGATGTTTGTTTCGGCTGAAGTCAAGATATATTGTGTGGGTACGAAAGGTGAAAAAAAGAGAAACACCCCAGCTTGAACCTTGAACCTGCTCCTCTTGAACCAAATGAATTCCTCTTTTTGTCAAGTGGATGTTTTGGACATATAGTCTGTCCAATAAAGGGTTCATTATCTCTTAACTTGAGGAGTGATGTATTCAGACTCAGGTGTCTTGAAACAGTGAAAATGTGTGCAAGTGAAATATGGGCAGGATTTGTTCATGTGGAAATATGTAAGATTTGCTGAAACACCATACAGTCTTAGACATTATTTTAACTTTAGATCATTTCTTAAACCAGGCTGTAAAAGGGACTATGCAGAGGACGTGCAAATGTCATGGTGTGTCTGGCAGCTGCACTACTCAGACATGCTGGCTGCAGCTACCCGAATTTCGAGAAGTGGGCAACTACCTGAAGGAAAAGTACCATCGAGCCATTAAGGTGGACCTCCTGCGTGGTGCAGGCAACAGCGCAGCCAGTCGCGGTGCCATAGCTGAGACCTTTAGCTCCATCTCTCGAAAGGAGCTGGTGCATCTGGAGGATTCTCCTGACTACTGCATTGAAAATCGTACGCTAGGCCTTCCGGGCACAGAAGGCCGTGAGTGCTTAAAAAAGGGCAAGAATCTTAATAAGTGGGAGAAGCGCAGCTGCAAACGACTTTGTAGTGATTGTGGCCTGGCGGTGGAGGAACGCCGGGCAGAAACTGTATCCAGCTGCAACTGCAAGTTCCACTGGTGCTGTGCGGTCAAATGTGAGCAGTGTCGTAAGACTGTCACCAAGTACTACTGTGCGAGAGCCAAACAGGTGAAGAATGACAGTGCGAGTCGAAGGAAAAACCTTCGCCTAAGGAAAAAGCACTAAACAAGTCCCTAAGTGTTAAACGCAAAGCAGTGTGCATTAGCAATAAAACAACTGTGATTTGTTATTAAGAAAAGAGTAGATACACTGTATACATGCTGACTTTAGTTACTATAATGTCATAATAATGACATCTTGAAAATAGAGTACAAATATTGGATATTTGTAAAGGAAGCAATATTGAAATATTGTTACGAATATTTTTGCAGGCATTCACTACTATTTTCAGGATTTCTGCTCAAATCATCCTCCAATACTATTGTGCATGCATTTTAAGATAGCACTGATAACTATATTTAACCATAAAACAGAGCACATTAAGCTATTAAGATTAAGGAAAAGCTTCGCCACCCGAAATCTGTCTCTTTATTTTTGTGTCAAACACCCGAATATGTTGAAATAACTAAATATTATTATATTTTTAATTGGAGATGATAATCATACTCAATTCTGTAAATTAAGTGTAAATAAGATGAAGCACTTTGTATTGTTAATTTATTGCACATTTGTAGCTGTCGTTTGTTAGATTCCTTTTTATTTTGTATTGTTTCAACGTACTTTTATAATTAAAGCTATGTATTGCGTGCCATCTCAAGTCATTTTATATTTAAACATGCTGTATTTAAATGCTTTGTAAATACAATTTTTTTTAATTCGTAAATGCGTTTTGCAAACTAACCACATTCTAACTGATAATCAGACAAGAAAGCAGACATTAGGACTATTTGACTATAAATGGACCAAGAAACATATCAATAAAAGTATTACTCTATCAAATGACATCATATTTATACAATAGAATACTGAGCACAATTGTATATATTTACATAACACCTAATTTAAGTCAGCTAAACTGCTTATTTTAAAGTGTTTAGTATATATGGTCTAATTCTTATATTTAATGTCAGATAACCCTGGGGCAGGGAAACAATAAGAAAAAAGTTTTCATTATAGTCTTCCTTCCTTCACGCCTCTCTCAATTTCTTCTTTTCAAATGCTTTTCTTTTCTATCTAAGTAATCCTCAAAGAACTCCCAACTCCTTGGCACTTGGATATTTCTTTACTGTTTAATACTAGTTTAATTAACTTTGTCGAGACAGAGGGAAAACATGAACCCAGCCGCCCCTCAAATTATCCTTCCTCAATTTTGTATGCTAATCTCCTTTTCACGCCCTCATCTCGGGGGGAAAAATGTTGGGAAACTTCATGTGGCCTGTATTGGGCTTCCTGTGGATGTTTTATTCCAAGCCCACCTATCTGGCTCCTTTCACTCCTCTAGGGCCTTCCTTTGCTCGATTTAACAATGAATGGTGAACTAATCAGCTCCCTCAGTAATGCACTGCTGCTGAAGAAGCTAATCCCCCTCTCCTCCTCCTTCAATGGCCTGTCGCCTTCAAAGGAACTTTGGGAAAAAGCTTTGCATGGATTCACACTGTTTGATGAATAGAAGTTAGTTCAAGTATTGTACCTAGACAAGCAGGGTTTATAAACAAATACTTGCCAGCCTCCATCCCACCTGCAGAAGTGCTAACCCTACAGTAGCATGTACTGTGGCCCTGCAAAGATGATATACCCTTAAGAAAGCAGATGAAGCCACTGTTGTATTCGTCATTCTTAACCCCCTGAAGCAATGTCTGCTGTCTGATCAGCTTTTCATCATCATTAGTTTGTTCTTCTTCATCAGGTTTATCCTGTTTGGGCCATGGTCGATTCACAGAGCCTATCCCAGAATGCTGAAAATAGAAATACACTCTGAACAGAGCACCAGGACACTGCCATGTATAGCTCATGATCGTGCATTGTTTACTTAACTATTTGAATTTCATTTGCTTTTCATTATAATTAAAGAATTCATAGTAATTTAAAGAGTGTTTGAAGCAGCCGGTCTAATACGCTAGTCCACCACCACGAGGACCTGAGTTTGAGTCCCGGCAGTGCTTCTACCTTACGATGGACAAAAGCAGGGAGAAAAAAATAATTTCTAGTAACAACTATATTATATATTGAAATAACTATGTTGTATTGTACAGGTGCTCCCTGATTTACGATGGGGACATGTTCTGACAAATCCATCGTAAGTTAAATGTAACATGAACCAATGAGTTTAATATAATCTATACTGTATAATAGTGGAACCAGCCTTATAAACCTTATAAACAGCCAAGCTTAAAACATTTACATTAACCTACAGTTAACCAAAATCATTAACACAAAGCTTATTTTATAGTACAGTGTTGACAAATCTCATGTAATTTAGTAAGTAATGGATTGAAAGTGAAAAGTAAAAGCAAAACACTTACTGTATTTGGTGAAGTCAGAGTGCTAACATAGCTACTAATGCTAATTGCAGCCTGTATTCCGCAGGGCTCAGTTCCTTTCGGTTGGCTGTAATCAATAACCATTTTAGAATGTAGTACTGTAGATGTGAAATAAAGAAAAACACACAAAACACAGCGGAGACTCTACACAAAGCATGAGCTGTTGTGAATCTGAATCACTGTGTACTGAATCGTGAATGGTGCATCATGAATCATGAATCGAGTTTCGGCTGGAACGAGTCATGCGGCTTGACTCGTACAAGTTTAAGCAAGTGTGCCGAGTACCGAGAAAAAAAACAAGAACTGAGACTAATTTTTCTAGCATAAATCTGGTGACTGGGAAGGCCAAGGAAGTGTTGCAGTCTGGGGGAGACATTCCTCGCAAACCCTTTCTGTGCTTGAGCGAACATAATCCTGCTGAAATACCAGTTGGAAACACTGCTATGAGAGGCAACACTTGGCCGCAGTATGTCCTACACATAGCGCTGAGCCGTTAGTGTTGATTCACATCAAAAACAGGATTGAAGTGCTCATCACGAGTCCTCCATTCTTGAACCCGACCATCATTGGATCCCAAACAGAACCTGGATTCAACACTAAGTACATTACGGTTCCAGTGCATAGCAGTCCAGGTTTCTTGTTCACAACACCACTGCAAACAAGGCATCGGTGGCTGGCTCTCAGTGGCAGGACACATAATGGGCACCCTGACAACAAATTTCCTTCTGCTAAGCATCTGGATATAGAGACAGGGTGTGTGGTGAAGGTGCCACCTGTATCTGGATGGTGGACTGCTACTGCTCCCAACACCTCAAACAGCTCGTTCAGAAAGGCTTAGATGGTGAGAAATTCATGAAACATCTATCCTGCTTCTCTCAGTCCAATGATGCACCTCCTCTCAACATCTGCCAACTGGGCAAAATATCGTCAAGTGCGCCATAGAGGCATGTCTAATAGTCAAAGATCTCTCACCAAGTGGTACACTATCCAGCACTTTTAAGCCCTCTTGTGGCAAGACCCAGTAGATAATCAGACCACACCTGTAAACATTTACATATCTGACAAAAACTGCATGCCGAATTTTGCAGCAATTCGACATTTCTGAGGTTTTTTGTCTGTGTATGCGTGGCTGTGTGTGCTTGTGTGTGTGTGTGTTTGGGGGTCATGTGTCAAGCTGACGCCAACATGAACAGCAGAGCGCGACCCAGAGTATTACACTTCCCATGTCAATTGCTGACATATAACTGGCTGTCTATGTTATGTAAAAGAAAATGAAACGTGTTCAACCAAAGTATCTTCTTCTATTGCTCCAAGGTCCAACTGCAACACTTTATAGGGCACTCTGACCGGTCTATTTGACTATGCAGTACTGTGACTGTGTTGTGACACATTTCTCTCTTAACCAGCATTGAGGCTTACCACAGTAGCCTATTTGGATGAACCAGTCTGGGCAGCATAGTTTACCTTGCATATTGATCGGTCTGCTGACATTTAATAGTTTTTCCCTTGCCAGACCAGTGTTTATATGTACTCACTAATACTGACCAGGGCATGCCACAGGTCTTGACATTTCAGAGATAATCCAATCCAACCATTTGGCCATAGTAATTTGGCCCTTGTCACTCTGGTGTTTATGTCTGCTAATTTCTCCGTCAATCAGCACACAGACTATAAGATCTGACTGATCTCTTTACACCTAATATATCACAACCGTGACATGAATACTTACTAGATAATGAAGATTATTTATTATTTGAGCTGTGAGTGTTCATAATGTTTTGACTAACTGCTGTGTATATTTTAATGAGAGATGGTTAAAATATTAATCATGTTTTTATTCTAAAAATAGATATTTATTTTTTAAATGATCTGTTTATCAACATTTTTGCCTAGCCTATACTCATATTTAGCTTAATGTCTGAATTTTCTGACTTGTTCAGATAAATAATTCTATGTCTTGCCACTTGTGAATTGCAATGAGGCATCGCAAACAATCTTAGAGCAGCTGAAGATTAGGAGCTGCACACATAGTTCTAATCTGTTCACATGGGGTAGAAGGTCAATGTGTATTTCCGATGTCAGTGAACCAAAAATCACAGTTATTGACTCTGGGATAGGAAAAGCCTACGCTCATTAAACAGTGGGGCAAAAAAGTATTTAGTCAGCCACTGATTGTGCAAGTTCTCTTACTTAGAAAGATGAGAGAGGTCTGTAATTTTCATCATAGGTACACTTCAACTATGAGAGACAAAATGAGGAAAAAAAAATTTCAGGAAATCACATTGTAGGATTTTTAAAGAATTTCATTGTAAATTATGGTGGAAAATAAGTATTTGGTCAATAAATTTGGTTCAACTCAATACTTTGTCACATAACCTTTGTTGGCAATGACAGAGGTCAAACGTTTCCTGTAAGTCTTCACCAGGTTTGCACAAACTGTAGCTGGTATTTTGGCCTATTCCTCCATGCAGATCTCCTCTAGAGCCATGATGTTTTGGGGCAACACAGACTTTCAACTCCCTCCACACATTTTCTGTGGGGTTGAGATCTGGAGACTGGATAGGCCACTCCAGGACCTTGAAATGCTTTTTTACGGAGCCACGCCTTCATTGCCCGAGCAGTGTGTTTGGGATCATTGTCATGTTGGAAGACCCAGCCATGTTCCATCGTCACTGCTCTCACTGATCGAAGGAGGTTTTGGCTTACAATCTCATGATACATGGCCCCGTTCATTTTTCCCTTAACACGGATCAGTCGTCCTGTCCCCTTTGCAGAAAAACAGCCCCAAAGTATGATGTTTCCACCCCCATGCTTCACAGTAGGTATGGTGTTCTTGGGATGCGACTCAGCATCCTTTTTCCTCCAGTTGAGTTTTTACCAAAAAGTTCTATTTTGGTTTCATCTGACCACATGATATTCTCCCAATCCTCTTCTGGATCATCCATCTGCTCTCTGGCAAACTTTAGACGGGCCTGGACATGTACTGACTTAAGCAGGGGGACACTTCTGGCACTGCAGGATCTGAGTCTCTCTTGGCGTAGTGTGTTACTGATGGTAGCCTTTGTTATGTTAGTCCCAGCTCTCTGCAGGTCATTCATCAGGTCCCTTCATGTAGTTCTGGGATTTTTGCTCACTGTTCTCATGATCATTTTGACCCCATGGGATGAGATGTTGCATGGAGCCCCAGATCAAGGGAGATTATCAATGGTCTTGTATGTCTTACAATTGCTCCCACAGTTGATTTATTCACACCAGCCTGCTTGCCTATTGTAGATTCACTCTTCTCAGCCTGGTGCAGGTCTACAATTTTCTTCCTGGTGTCCTTCGACAGCTCTTTGGTCTTGGCCATGGTTGAGTTTGGAGTCTGACTGTTTGAGGCTGTGGACAGGTTGTCCTTTTTATCACAGTAACAGGTCAAACAGGTGCCATTAATAACAGTAAACGAGTGGAGGACAGAAGAGCTTCTTAAAGAAGTTACAGGTCTGTGAGAGACAGAAATCTCTGCTTGTTTGTGGGTGACCAAATACTTATTTTCCACAATGATTTACAATTAAATTTTTTAAAAATTTTACAATGTGATTTCCTGGATTTTTTCTCATTTTGTCTCTCACAATTACAGACCTCTCTCATCTTTCTAAGTAGGAAAACTTGCACAATCAGTGGCTGACTAAATACTTTTTTGCCCCACTGTATACCCTGACGTATTTACCTAATCAGTCAATTGTGTGGCAGCAGCGCAATGCCTGATCTTGCAGATATGGACAGGCAGCATCAGGTAATGCTCACATTAACTGTCAGAAAGGGAAAAAAACAGTTTGATCTCAGTGGGTTCGATCATGACATGATTATTGGTGCCACATGGGCTGGTTTGACTATTTCTATAACTGCTGATCTGCTGGGATTTTCAGGCATAACAGTCTTTAGAATTTACTCAGACAGTTGCAATAAAGAAAAACATCCAGTTTAGTTGACAGTTCTGCAGATGGAAATGCCTTGATAATGAGAGAGGTCAATGATGAATGGACAGACTAGTTTGAGCTAACAGAAAGGCTATGGTAACTCAGACAACCTCTGTACAATTGTGGTGAGCAGAAACACAACTCAGAATGCATAACACATCATTTGTCCTTATGTCAGCCCAGAACAGAAAGCTGAGGCTGCAGTGGGCACAGGCTCACCAAAATTGGACAGTTGAAGACAAAAACAAAAAACATGCTCTGCTGAATGTTGATTTTTGATAAGGCACAAATTTGATAGGGTCAGAATTTGGCACCAACATCCATGGTCCCAAATTGTCTTGTGTCAAAAGTACAGGCTGGTGGAGGTGGTGTAATGGTTTGGGGTTTTCTTGGCATAGTTTTGGCCTGTTAATACCAATTAATCATTGATTGAATGCCACAGCCTAGCTGAGTATTTTTAGTAACTATCTGCATACCATTAAGACCCCAATTTACAACCAACAAACCTACAACCAAGGGTGTAGGTTTAGTCTCAACACCAGTAGGGACACAACAACCCACTGGAGGTTGGGACTGTATACATTGCACAATGTCTATAGCAAAACCAAGGTGTGACCACTGAAAAAAAAAACCAGACGAGTTTCCTGCTGACAACCAAATGGTTTGTTAACATATAATATGTATTTGCATTTACATAAAAAACTATGATGCACTGATGAGATACATAAAACATATGGTTAATCTTGGGGTCTCATTTATTTTTGAGGATTTTAAATATTGTTGGAATAAGATGTAAAGAATCTAACTTGTTCTGATGTAAGATATTTACAAACTGATCACCAAATATGTGACTTTTCAAAGGTTTACCTTTCCTAGCATCCTCAATTAAAATTCATGCTATAATTTGTAATTAGGACTTCACCTGAAATGCCCCATTTCCTTAAACGTCTGCTCTACTTCACTAGCCTACGGCTGTTTCCTTCCTCCTGCATATAAACTAATTACAAATTTGACATTGTCATGAGATTTCCCAGACTGAAATTCACCATAGGTTTGACATGTCCTCTCCCCATTTTATGTTTAAACACCAGCTACAACCTGGATGCTACAGATTACTGAACCAGTCATTAGCTGGCTAATTAAATGCTAGCTAACATGGTTAACTAACATCAGTCGACATTACTTTTGGAAAAGCTGTGATGTTTAGGTAGCCTAAAAGTTATTTTAATCAGTGGTGGTCCACTGGCTATTAGGTTTACTGGTTTTACTTACGCTCAGCATACAGTTGCAGCTCCACTATGTCTCCTCTTTTATTTTGGTGTATCTCAGTACCACCAAATGTGTACCAACTTGAATGGTAGGACAAACTTGCTTTATATTGTGCTCTAAGCCAGGCAACAGAGGAATAAAAGTTTTCTCAAACAGGTTAGACTATACAGTTCACATGATTACCTCTAGTAAGGCAGTTTTTCATACATTTTAACTACGGTTCAAACAAAACACAATACAACTGCTCATCTCTCAGTTGCTAATCTAACAAAAATCAATACAAATCTAATTAGAGCAGTCTACTGTAAATGACAACTCTGCAAAAATGAAAGAAAGAAAGCAACATGACTTACTGAATTCTATTTTAATAAGGAAAGATATCAGTAACATCACAATGAGCAACATAAACAGTGGATGAACTGGGATTATTGACAGGCAAGATGAAGTAAAACATTTTTGTTTGGCTGATTCAGTGAACATTTATCTTGTATTCAACTTGAGGGGAATGTAAAACAGTTTTTATTTTCAAAAAAAGTATTATTGGCAAACCATATTTATAATACGTATGTGGAATCCATGAAATGATCAACAGGTGCATGCTGTATACACTCTTAAATAAATAACAGTATACATTTACAGCTGAAATGAATAGAGTTAACTCCTGCAAACACACAGGTCTGGTGATGAGGCAAATAAATCTAGATAGACAAAATCTCTAAACCAAAATATGTATTTGCCAAAATAAAGCAGAAAGTCACTACTTTTATTGGGAACTCACATAGAACTTGACCCCTGACAGACCTCTGTGTCTGGGAGTTTAGAAGGGCATTACTATGTATGAAAGGGGGCACAGTTAGAACCCTCTTTCAAGTACATTTACACTTTTTACACCCTTATCCAGAGCGACTTACAATTGATACAATCTTACAATCTAAGCAATGGTGGGTTAAGGGCCTTGCAGTGGCAGCTTGGCAGAGATGAGATTTGAACCCTGGACCTTTTGGTCCATAGTCCAGTACCTTAACCGCTAGGCACACTCCCACAAGTAGTATGATCAGCCCAATAATGTTGAATAATGTGCAATTTGAAGAGGGCTTTACTTGGTTGATATAGTATAACAGAAATGTCCATTAATTTAATTAACTTCAGTAACTGCTTTATCATTGTGAGGGCCACAATGTGTCTGGAGCCTATGCCAGAAGCACTGGATATAAAGCGAGAGAGTGCCAGTGGGCTGTGGATGAGATATGGCAATGAAAAAAGTAGGAGGAAATTTGGATAAAACTCTAAAAAGAAAGAGGACCATACAGTGAAAACCAAAAAAAATAAAAAATAAAAAATAAAAAAAATAAAAAATAAACTTATAATCAATAATGTGATCTACAGCAGTGTTCAGTATCTATTTTGTTGTTGTAACAGATGCTTTATTCAGGATGCAGCTGCCAAGGTAAATACATCTTTGGGCATTTGCACAATCCTGAGATAAAACTGTCTGTAAAGCACTTTATTGTGGCAGAATTTGAAGGCATCAAATGTACCGTTCTGTTGAAGGCAAGGTTTTACAAAAGTAGCTATTATTAGCCAACATTTTACTGTTTTCATTAACACTTTCCCAAAAGGTCTACATAACTGTTAGTCAACGCACTTCTTGAGAAGAGTTAACCATCGTATTTATGTAAGCAGTGATGCTAGAAGGCAATATCAGTAATTACTGCCGTGATTCAAACTGCACACATGAAAACACTGTCAAAATTGTATAACAGTGGATAACCTCTTGACACAGTTGTTCTGCTTCAAAAAAAATGTCCCTGGGAACCCTATCATGTTCTTCATTACCTTTTCAGTCAAACTCTGTCTGTGCCTGCTGAAAGGCTGCAACTGAACAATCATTGCTGCACTGGTCCACAAAAAAAAAAAAAAAAAAAAAAAAAAAAAAAAAAAAAAAAAAAAAACACAACCCCATGGTGAGCACAGAGTAACATTTTTGCAGTTGGCATTGGCACACAGGGACTGCACATAAGACATTAAGGAGATGAGAGTCTGAGCACAGATCAAAGCTCAGTGTTAATATCTGCACAAAATCTACTGATGCCAATAATTTTATTTAATTCATTACCAGGAACAAGAGCTTTGTATAAAAAATTGCCACCAAAAGAATCTTCCCAGTGTTCCTTAGCAGCTATCAGATCTATTGTTAGTTTAATATTACACATCATATTTTATTGAAATGTGAAGGCTAGCATAGCTGTCCTGTTTATCATAAAACTAGAAATTATGTTTACTAACTCATTCTCAATTTAGAGTCTGTTGTCAATAAGCAGAGGAAAATATCAATCCCATATTTGAGAACTAAAGCATATCCTTAAGGCAAGGCACATAATCTTAATACCACCTATCAGCTCAATCGCATGAATGTAAACCAAATGTGCCAGGAGATTAATAGCACATTAGAATAATTACTTAAGCTGTAACTCCACAGCTTGCATCATGTATTGCAATGGTTCATTTGCTTCAAATGTGGATTTTACTGTTTAAACAAACGGTGCTATCTATAGGGTTATCAGATGTATGCACAGGTGTGTTTAAGCAATGCCGTTTCGGTGCCAATCACAACAGGCAGAATGAGAGCCAATTGTGTTTCCACATCAAATTATCCAGTGCAAAAGTACACACAACTTAAGATATACACCAATTTTTTTATTATTTTTTTTTACCAGTGGACCTTAGTATTCATGTACATGTATTCAGGTACAACAGGAATTCTTAATTCACTGTGTGGTTGGACACAATACTAGGACCTTCATTGTACACTCCAAATACGTTTATTATTTCTGGCTTGCAACGGACATATTTTGCTATATGAAATGTTAGCTTAGCCACTTTTATGACTGCCATCACCAGTGCGTTGAACGCGAGACATGACTGTCTCATGTGACACTCTCTTGCAGTCCTGGGCTTGACCAATATAGTACATTAAATCAATAAATGCCTTGGTGAAATTCAGATGACTTCCATACTCACTGGTAGCATAATCATATGGAAAGGTGTGATGGTAGTTGTGGAAACCTTCCCCTGAAATAAAATAATGATTTGTTACCAACCACAGTATTGTGTGAAAACGCAAACATTGTTGACACTACTTCTTTCTTCGTTCGGCTTCTCCCTTTATCAGAGGTCACCACAGCGAGTTAAACGTTTCCACCTCACCCTTGTCCCTCCACGTCCCTCTGCTTTCACGCCTCCCCCCAACTCCCTGCATATCTTCATTACCACAACCAAATAACTCCTCTTTGGTCTTCCTCTCTTCCGTCTCTTGCCTGGCAGCCTCCATCTCCATCACATCCTCCTACCAATATATCCACTATCCTCCTCTGCACATGTCCAGACCATCTCGAGTCTTCCCTCTCGAATTTTGTCTCCCAATTTTCCAACCCGTGCTGTCCCTCTGTGATCTCATTCCTAATCCTGTCCACCCTAGACACTCCTAAAGAGAACCTCAACATCTTAAGTTCTGCCACCTCCAGCTCTGCTTCCTGTCTCTCTTTGTCAGTGCCACTGTCTCTAAGCCATACAACAAGGCTGGTCTCACACTACTCTCTTATAAATCTTTTCTCTTTCACTTTTGCTGTGACCCTTTTGTCACACAGCACTCCTGACACTCTTTCTCCACCCACTCCATCCTGCCTGTACTCTCTTCTTTACCCTCCTTTCCACACTCCCCATTTCCTTGGACAGTTGATCCCAAGTACCTGAACTCCTGTACCTTTGTGACCACTGATCCCTGTTAGCCTGACTGTTCCACCTGCCTCCCTTTCATTTACACACATGTATTCGGTCTTACTACCGTTGACTTTCATTCCTCTCCTTTCCAGATTATATACCTCCACCTCTCTCAAGTTCTCTCTTCTACCTGTTCCCTGTTCTCACTACTGATCACAATGTCGTCTGCAAACATCATAGTCCACGGCGGTTCCTGTCTGACCTCGTCTGTTAGTCTGTCCATCACCAGAGCAAATAAGAAGGGACTCAGGGCCGATCCTTGATGCCGTCCCACCCCTACCTTGAAGCTATCTGTCCTATCTGTCCCTCTACAGCACATCTCACCCTCAACCCGCTGTCACGCTGTTGTCATACAAATCCTGCACTAATCTAACGTACTTTACAGCCACTCGAGACTTCCTTCCTCATACACCACCACAGTTCCTCCCTTGGCACCCTGTCATAAGCTTTTCTCCAAATCCACAAAGACGCAGTGTAGCTCTTTCTGACCATCTCTATACTTCATCAGCAATCTCAAAAGCAAAAAATCGCATCCATGGTGCTCTTCCTTGGCATGAAACCATACTATTGTTCACACACTGTCACCTCCTGTCTGAGCCTAGCTTCCACAACTCTCTCCCAAATCTTCATTGTGTGGCTCATCAACTTTATGCCCCTGTAAGAGCCACAACTCTGTACATCACCCTTCTGCTTAAAAATCGGTACATGTAAACTTTTCCTCCATTCCTCCGGCATACTCTCATTCACCAGAATTCCACTGAATAATCTAGTCACAAACACCACTCCCAGCTCTTCTAGACTTTTCCATACCTCAACCGGTATGTCATCAGGTCCCACTGCCTTTCCGTTCTTCATCCTTTTCAAAGCTTTCCTCACTTCGTCCTTGCTAATCTTTGCTACATCCTGTTCCACAATTTCTACGCCATCCAACCTTCTTTCCCTTTCATTTTCTGCATTCATCAACTCCTCAAAATACTCCTTCCATCTTTCCCTCACCCTCTCCTCACCTGACAGTACATTTCCATTTCTATCCTTGATCACCCTGACATGCTGCACATCCTTTCCAGCTCTATCTCTCTGTCTCACCAGTAGATACAACTCCTTCTCTCCTTCCCTACTGTCTAACCTTTCACATAACTCATCACTATCCTAGATTAATACATTTAGGTTTATATATGTATGTAATGTTAAACAAGAACATTTAAACAAATCACATGACTCTTTCAATGCGACAAACTACATGTACTGTTTTGGGAGCATTGTCTTTGTTTTTTAACAAGAAAACTCATTCAAATGTATCTATACTACTACAGACAGACCTACCACTGTAAACAGTTACAAAATCAGGAAAGAGTGTAGTAAAACAAAAGTGAACTCCTACCAACGGCGGTGAATGCAACAAACTTGTTCTCTCTGGGGTTAATGTGATGGTCATAGGGTCTCATGCCCCAAATGTGGGCAGCACTGTTAACTAGCCAGGTGGCATTAAGGACCATGGCGTATCTCAGAAGGCCTGGGACGAAGTAGGCTATTAGCAAGCTCTCGCCCCAAAACCACCACGGAACCAATGTGGGTATGAGGAAGCAGATCACCAATATAGACAGCTTATAATGCCTAAAAGAGTGAGAAAACCATTTGAGATTAATACACATTCATGATAAGTATATAGAACATTTCAGCAATAAATACTGTGACATCTGGCAAGACAAGATATGAAAATTAACAGCTTGAACTGTGAGGTCACCAAAACGTTCACCAGGTATTAATATGAAGCAAACTCTGCTGCTGTAAATCTGCATTATGTGACAATTAATATCTACATTTATTTAAATGCCAACAGGATTTCAACATTACACACTCACTGACATGTATCATTCAGTCAGTGCAGTTTAGATGAGCTAATCTCTTTTCAACGAGTTACAGAACTATTGTGGGACGACAGCCAAGAGAATGGGTCAGGTGATTGCTCATACTCTGTGGCGTGATGTGTGGTTTGTCAGGAGTGCACACCACACCAACTGTGAGAAGCTTTCTGTAGGGGTGGGAGAGTGGTATAGATCTGCAATCAGAAGTGTATTAAAGCTAGTATTCTTGGTGAAATTAAACAGTGTAAATCCTGATTACACATGAGTTTCTGAAAAGTAGGAAGGTGCAAAGAACATCAGAAGATTGCCTGGAGCACATAACCCAAATCATGTAAGTGTTATGTCATCAATTTGCTATAGAAGTGGTGGCAATATATACTGCATTTCAGGCTCCTAACAGCTCCAGAAACCCAGGCTCTTCTGACTTGGCTATTCCATCCACCTGAATTGACATTTAGTCATGTTACATTCAGTCATTTATCAAAAGCCCTTATCCAGAGCCTCTTACAGTACAAGCAATTGTGGGTTAAGGGGTCTTGCTCAATGACCCAACTGTGGCAGGGGACCTGGACCTTCTGGTCCACAGTCCATTTCCTTAAACGCTAAGCTACCACAGCCCCACATTTGAATTGAATTAGGCTGGTATAGAAAATGAATAAATAAATGAATAATTATTGTTTTTCAAATCCATACCTTCTCTGAAACATGACAACCCCATCTTCTTTTAGGTCACTAAGATCAAGCTTTTTTCCTTTCTCAATGACTTCTGGGTGTTTACGAACCAACAGCCAACCAATATGAGCAAAGAAGAAGCCTCTGTTGACATTGTGCGGGTCTGCATTGGTTTCTGAATACTTGTGGTGAACTCGGTGGTCTCTAGCCCACTCATAGATATCATTCTAAGAGATACAAGAGGTGACAATAATTAGGTGCCTTAGTAAAACACTGAAGTATAATTCTCAAGTGTGTATCATTCTGTAGATTGAACAAGATATTATCTGGCCTGATTCCGGTAAAAAAAAAAAAAAAAAAAAAAAAAAAAAATATCAAATTTCAGTTACCTGGAAAGCCATAGAGTTCGCAAAGGCTAGAAAAATTCTTAATGGCAGTTTAGCTTTGTATGACCTGTGGCTCCAGAGTCGATGAACCCCTGCTGTTATTCCCAAGGCACTGATCATGTAACATACAAATGCTGTAATGACAAAAGGAAAAACACATATGAATATTAAATGGCCTTCACTCTCCAGCTGTTTATCTGGTATATACATGTCATGAGAGGTGTTCTGCTCAGTTCTGCTCAGTGATGTTTTGTGTGGGTGAAAAATGTCTCACTGTGTTGTACTTTCAGACAAGGCTGCTTGGGCTGTGAACACCAAGCAGAGAAAGACATATTGTCATGCGGCTTGTCTAGCCTACAATGAACAGCCTATTGGAACACTGATTGTGCATTGTTTGTTTGGGGAAAGTATTATGCAGTGTGATGGTGGGAAAACAGACCTGACTAGGGATTGTACAATCTCACAAAGCAACATAGGCCAAACAAATATACACATGTACTACCATGACTAAATAATGCTAACACCACCCTAACCTTATGTATGTGCAAGATCCAAAATTATATTTAAAGTATTTTGGTTTTAAATAAGGGTTGTAGTATTTAGTGTACACACACTAAAATAGCACAATCTGGGTCAATACAGAACCCCAATGCCAACAATCACCTAATACAACAAGCTGACTTCAGCAACTGAGTTGTAGAAGGTTTGTGTTTGGTTTTGCTCTTAGATAAAGAAAAGTTTCTAAATATAAATCTACAAAGACCATGGAACAGTAAATCATTAAACCCCTAAATCAAATCAATAATAGCCATGAGCACCATTTCCTTTAGCATCAGTATTCATGGGTACACAGTGATGCAGATATACACAAAAATAGATATTATGTTCTATATACCAATAAGATCGTGCAGTTCTGTTGTGTAAGGCGTTTATCGGTTTCATTATGCACCGAGGTGTACCACAATCTCAAAATTGGCATCTGTTCCTATCATGGCCTCGTAAATGCTTCCAAACCAGCAGGCACAGAATATCAATAAAACCTATTAATAAAAAACATTCAAATGAAGACAAATTGTTCAGAACCTCGCCATGCTTTGGTGCTAGATTTGAGTATCTCCAATTTGACAGTGGGAGTGTTTTGTTTCTGCCTAGCAGAGCTGAAATGCCCCCTCACATGCAACACAAACCAGCACTTGCACTGAATCACCACGGCATAAAGAAAAAGGTGCATAAATAGTGGTGCATTAAATAAGCCACATCAGCAAACTCACCCCATATTAGTGTTAATGCAGAGGTGGATGGGACCAATGTCAGTCCATAAAGAGCTCCGATGTGCAGTGCAGCCATCATTATCACATTTCTCCAGACTATCCGCATGCGAGGCACTGGAGCGTCCTTTTCTTTCGCTTTATCAAAAACATCATCGTACGACGTTACTTCTGCAGTTTCTTCGTGTATTCTTTGACTGGCTGTCATGGTTTTGCCCACTGAAAGTGCAGGTGTATCAGTATTCAGTGCAATAACAGCACATAAAATGTTTATGGCTCAGGATTCACATGACCGGTGTGATCTGCTTACCTTTTCGTTTGGAGCTGTAAATGCAAGTTACTGAAGCAGAGCTGAGCTTAAAGAGAAAGAGGGCGCAAAATAACACATCAGCAAGCTTTATTGACCTCGCTTAACTACGCCATTCGGTGGTTTTTATACAGTGTGTTCGAAATGACCGTGATTGGTCCGGAGAGGATAGATACCATGTAGTTTCCCCATTCTCATTGGCTGCTGCTGGTCTGATGTTCATAACGCCTCAAACTAAACAGGCTTTTCTATTCCTCCCCTCCCAGTCTGTGTTCACTGCTACCCGTATAGAATGGCACGAGTTCTAGTGATGGAGACAAAGTCTTGTCTGTGGTGATTCAGTCCGTGTCCAAAAGTAACCCTGTGAATATGAGGTCATTGGGTATTCAACTGTCGGAAAATTACCGTTAAGACCT
The DNA here is from genome assembly GCA_025084515.1 of Ancistrus triradiatus. Taxonomy (NCBI): domain Eukaryota; kingdom Metazoa; phylum Chordata; class Actinopteri; order Siluriformes; family Loricariidae; genus Ancistrus; species Ancistrus triradiatus. The sequence continues at coordinate 611,192 of JAJAGP010000145.1, read as the reverse complement.
GTGCACTTCTTACATTTATAACACTTACTCAACTTTAGAGGTCCTAAGCTTTTAAAGGAACACAGCCTGAAGTATGAAAATACTTTCAAACAGTAGAGATAAAGATTTTCAAACAACAGGCTCTATGCACTGAGAGTACATGACGCGTTTCCGTTAGTCTTTATACCGGCATTCCAGTTTCCGGTCAGCATAGGCGACTGTAAAGAAAGTTCTGAAGTGCTGGGAATACAGAGATTTACATTCGCATAATGAGGAATAACGTTTTTTTTTTTTTTTTGCGATTTCAAAAACAAGAACGAGGGGCATCAGAACATTGTTCTGTCCCGTTGTGTTCGGTGTCAGCAAGGTATAACTCTCTTGTGAGTTTTCATTCGTTTCCGCTGGACGAGGAGATCAGAAAGAAATTTCTTGTCAACATCAAGAGGGATAACATTCAAATCACCAAACACACAAAGGTCTGTAGTGTCCATTTCACTGCTTTGGACATGAACTGAGAATGAAAAATGACGTGAACTTAGTCGCAAGGGTATGAAAACTCTGCAGCCTGAACAGCCATTGTGACATGACTAATGAGACTTGCGTCCCTCTAAATCATTAGGTAATAGATTATAATACATTATAAGTAATACATACTGTGAAAATTGTGCAATAGCATTCATTTCTATTCAATGTGCAATATATATACACATATACGTATATATATATGTGTGTATATATATTGCACATTGAATAGAAATGAATGCTATTGCACTATATATATATATAATGAGCTGCTTATAGTATATTATATATATATATATGTATGTGTATATATGTATACATATATTTTACACACACACACACACACAACACACACATCATATATATATATATATATATATATATATATATATATATATAATACATATACATACACACACGTGTGTTATATACCTGTATACCACGTGTGTAAATACGTGTATATATACCTCAATATTTTACTCGTGTATATGTGCTTCTGCACATGTGTATATATGTCTATATGTGTTGTGTACATTGTTGTATCTTTATTATTATTCCTTGTTTTTTCCTCTATTTATGTGTGTATATGTATATATTAGTCTCTCGTCTCTACACCCTTGTTATTCTTACACATCGGAGACTGGAGAAAAGCTATTTCGTTCAGATGTACACTCCCAGCTGTAAGTCTGAATGACAATAAAGTTCACTTTGACTTTGACTTGATTATTAGGATTATTAATAGTATTAATAATAAGATAATCGTGTTTTAACGATACGTGTTCAGTGTCCGGCATTTAAAACCGGAAGTTAGTCTGCCGGTATAAGAGAACCCGGAAGACAAGCGTGCATAGAGCCTATAGAGATAATAATACAAATTTCGGCGTAGAATACATTTCTGAAGGAGTTACATGCTCTTTCTAGTGCAGTATTCAAGGTGTGGTGCAAACCATACAGGGGCTCGGGGAAGCTGCTGGAAGGGAATAAGTGAAACTGATTCCTGAAATTGATATCTCTGATTCAAACCAGGTTATGTGGCTAGATGGGATATAAGTAGAGGTTTTTGTGTCAAAATTCTGAATTACTCATAAAAAGAACAAAGGTTATACAGAACTATTAATAATGACAGCTGACAGGCTTTTCCTAAAATGACCCAGTTACATGGCTACAACTGTCAAAGGGCTACAAGAGTTTATTTGCTCAATCAGCAGCATGATCAAAAGTATTCATTCAATCCACACAACAGTTGTTCAGTGACGACTTAAGAAATACAGTGGTGCTTGAAGGCTTGTGAACCCTTTAACATTTTCTATGTTTTTCACACCATAGAGTGAGTTCTAAACATAGAAATAAAGAGCTCAGTTAAACAAATTAGACAAAATATACGTTGATATTTATAATAAAGTAAAAAACCTGAACATTACATACAGTGCCTTGCAAAAGTATTCGGCCCCCTTGGACTTTTCAACCTTTTGCCACATCAGATTCAGATTCAGATTCAGATTCATTTATTTGTCATATGCAGGTTAAAACAAGTTCAACAATGCAATGAAAAGCTTTAGATGAGAAGAACCATTTCAACTCGCCATTTCAGGCTTCAAACATAAAGATATGAAATTGTAATATTTTGTGAGGAATCAACAACAAGTGGGACACAATCGTGAAGTGGAACGAAATTTATTGGATATTTTTTACTTTTTTTAGAAATAAAAAACTGAAAAGTGGGGCGTGCAAAATTATTCGGCCAATTTTCTTTCAGTGCAGCAAACTCTCTCCAGAAGTTCAGTGAGGATCTCTGAATGATCCAATGTTGACCTAAATGACTGATGATGATAAATAGAATCCACCTGTGTGTAATCAAGTCTCCGTATAAATGCACATGCTCTGTGATAGTCTCAGAGTTCTGTTTAAAGCGCAGAGAGCATCTTGAAGACCAAGGAACACACCAGGCAGGTCTGAGATACTGTTGTGGAGAAGTTTAAAGCCAGATTTGGATACAAAACGATTTCCCAAGCTTTAAACATCTCAATGAGCACTGTGCAAGCGATCATATTGAAATGGAAGGAGTATCAGACCACGTCAAATTTACCAAGACCCAGCCGTCCATCTAAACTTTCAGCTCAAACAAGGAGAAGACTGATCAGAGATGCAGCCAAGAGGCCCATGAACACTCTGGATGAACTGCAGAAATCTACAGCTCAGGTGGGAGACTCTGTCCATAGGACAACAATCAGTCGTACACTGCACAAATCTGGCCTTTATGGAAGAGTGGCAAGAAGAAGCCATTTCTCAAAGATATCCATAAAAAGTTTGCCACAAGCCACCTGGGAGACACACCAAACATGTGGAAGAAGGTGCTCTGGTCAGACGAACTTTTTGGCCACAATGCAAAACGTTATGTTTGGCGTAAAAGCAACACAGCTCATCACCCTGAACGCACCATCCCCACTGTCAAACATGGTGGTGACATCATCATGGTTTGGGCCTGCTTTTCTTCAGAAGGGACAGGGAAGATGGTTAAAATTGATGGGAAGATGGATGGAGCCAAATGCAGGACCATTCTGGAAGAAAACCTATTGGAGTCTGCAAAAGACCTGAGACTGGGACGGAGATTTATCTTCCAACAACCTCCATTAAACCTCACTGAGCTCGAGCTGTTTTGCAAGGCAGAATGGGCAAAAATTTCATTCTCTTGATGTGCAAAACTGATAAAGACATACCCCAAGCGACTTGCAGCTGTAATCGCAGCAAAAAGGTGGCGCTACATTTCTTTAAATGTTTTAACCCCTCTACTCCAGGTCCCTGTGGTGGTTGGCTAATGGTATATTAACAATTAGAGCCAGTCAGAAAAAAGCTAGCTCAAGGCACTGATTATATATTAGTCTGGCACTGGCACTGCTAGGTTGAAACATTGCATACAGTTTTAAGTATTTGCAGTTTATTAATACATTAAGCAGGTTGTGTCTTTTCTGGAAAACCCATCTTAAGAACATAACAATGACACAGCCAAGAGCCACCTCAGGGATCACCCCAACAGTGTTCCTTCTTCTAACATATCAAGCTGCTACCACCAAACTGTTTGGAAATGATTAAACTCATAAACTGTATGTACTTAACAACACAAGTCAGGTACATACAGTCTCTCCATGTACATGTTTGCAAAATTTGTTTGCATATGCTGAAAATGTCTTATAAAACATTGATTACTAAAACACTGAAATGATCCAAAGGGTAAACCCAAAAGGGTACAGCATCGACCACACATATTACAGATCCAAAATAAAGAGAACGACTTCCAAAAACTGTTTCGAAACTCTGTATCTTGTCAAAGGTTATTAGTGAGTTCAAAGGGACTAATGCAACACTTTGATGTTCGACTTAAAGCTACAATAACAGATGTTCAGAATGTTTTTCTATCTACAAAGTTTTCATTTCAGTGGATTTTACAGGGATTATTAAACCTTCAACCAGAATTTAGTTTGATTACTTTCCAAGTTTGTACCTTTAATGTTTCCCTGAATTAATACCAATATTTAAATAAGGTGGCATTTTCAATTACACCCATTTGAAAACTTCAGACCCTAAATGTACATATCTACAATTTGCAGTAAAATAGCTAAAGAAAAACAAACACTTGCATGTTCTTGTAACGCAGCATTGAACACCATGCTTATTAATATATCATCATACAGGAAAAAAAATCCTGTTTTGGTAACATATGTCCAAGATCAATCGCAACCTTAATTAGGATTAGGGGTGTCTCTACATTCCGACCTCTAAGGCTGCACCCAAGAAGATATTGCTGTGAAGGCAGTACAAGACATGACCAATAAGTCAGTGTTGTTGTTCCTTTTTCTCCTGCTCATCCTAGGGGTCATTTAGCATAGGTTTTATGCCAGAAGCCCATCCTGAAGCAACCCTCCCCATCTTTCCATATGTAATTACTCTGAACTCAGACACAGGAGTAGAAAGAAAGGTCTTAATGGATGGCTCTGTAAACATGAAACACATCCCACAGTATTCAGACAGATTAGGTTTACACGTGGTGGGGTAGATACTTGGGGTAGTTTCCTCTTTTACAGTAGCTATTCTGTGATTTTAGTTTCGTATGTTATTCATTTCTGCCATTCCTGTGTTTTCTCTCCTCCTCTGAGAAACTTAGAAGTATTTACTTTGTTTCACCAAACTCAGCTGTGCTGATCATTTTAGTCCCATCCTGATGCACATCTCTATGACTTTACTGATACAAGTAACATTTTTGTATTTTTATTGCATAACAGAAGCACAGTAGACTTATTTCGTTTGAAATACCTTTGTGTACCTGTTGCTAAAAGACTATACAGTAAAAAAAAGTGTTTTATCTTAACGTATGCTTCTCATTTGCAATTTGGCTACCAAAACTTTCATTTCTATACTTAAAGTATAGCATTTAGGTATTCTATATTTTTCAGCTTTATTCTGCTTATTCTTTAATTTGGTTTTAGTGATCACTGCACTTTGTAGATTTCTACAATTACAAACTGCTGCTCTATAATGGTCATGACTCCCAAAGGACCACCACAGATCAGGTATTATTTGCGTGGTGGATCATTCTTAGCACTGCAGTGACACTGATGTGGTGGTTTAGACACTGCAGTGCTGCTGGAGGTTTTAAACACCTTAGTGTCACTGCTGGACTGAAAATAGTCCACCAGCCAAAATTGTCCAGCCACCAGCATACAAGGCAGCATCCTGTGAGCACTGATGAAGGAATAGAGGATGACTTACACAAACTGTGCAACAGCAGCTACTGTCTGACTTCTATAAGGTGGAGCAATAAGGTGAATGTCCCTATTAAAGTGGACGGTGAGTAAACAAGTGTTTTGAAACTCTTGCAGCAGCTCTACGACTGATCCAATCATATCAGCTCTACGCCCACTAACACACCACATCAGTGTCACTGCAGTGCTGAGAATGATCCACCACCCAAATAGTATCTGTGGGGGTCCTGACCAGTAGAGAACAGAGTAAAGGGGACAAACAAAGTATGTAGGGAAACACATGGACCACGGTCTGTAATTGTAGAACTACAAAGTGCAGTGACCAATAAAACTCAAAATCTTAAGGAATAAGCAGAATATAAATTGAAATGTATAGAATGCCTAAGACTTTTGCACAGTACTGTACATGTTCAGCCCTATAATGTAGCTATTTCAAGACTTTTGAAGAAATCCACTTGCAAAAGTGCTGCTTATTACATTTACAGCATTTAGCAGACGCCCTTATCCAGAGCGACTTACAATTGATACAATCTTACAATCCAAGCAATTGTGGGTTAAGGGTCTTGCTCAAGGTCCCAACAGAGGCAGATTGGCAGAGGTGGGATTTGAACCCTAGACCTTTTGGTCTTTTGCCCAGTACCTTAACCGCTAGGCTACCACAGTCCACAGTATCACAGTTGCATTTCCTTTACAAATAACAATGAAGGATATAAGAGCACATTTTCATCATTTGATAAAGCTAGCATCAGGCTATTTATAATTTAAAGCAATTTTATTGTCTGTCTGAAGCACTCCCAACAATTTATTTGACAAAAAGCAAAACATCTCTTAGTGAAGACAAATGAAACCCTTCATTCATAGGTAGGTTGAGTCAATGTAAATAAACAAAAACGCACACAGAATTTTGTATTTTTTCTGTAGTTGTATCTTTTTTTAAACAATTGTATCTAATTTAAACAAAAAGCCACACACACACACACACACACACGGTACCCTATACTACGACTGAGCTGGGTCTGATGTTCTGACTTCTGTGCCACACAGTCTTCATCAACACTAAATATACATTAGCTATACTAAAACAACTCAGTGTTTAAAAATTACTGTGCTTCATCACTGGTAAAAATTATATTCCCAACTAAAATCGCGCTGTTCTCCTGGGCAGTTTCAAAAACAAACCATATGAGGCTCAAGCCCCACATGTTTAACCCTGCTGATGCGGCTGGATTGACCTATCGCCATGTTTATGGGATGACAGAGGAGAGAGAGAAAACACTAGCAGTAGATGTAATTGCCACAGAATTGGCACCATACAGTAATTTAGTACACCATACTTTTATCTAACGTTTAACTCGCTGTGGTGACCCCTGATAAAGGGAGAAGCCGAAAGAAGAAGAAAAAGATATGATACAAGGAATTTTTGTTTAGCGTTCAAAAACAAGCATCAGTTCACAGTGAGGTGTATGTGGAAACATGTCCACAGGGACAGCCAGATTTGGTGTAAAAGCTTCTCCAGTCAGCTTTCTCTGTACGTCTGGCTTCCCACAGAGCTCTCTGAAGTTCCGCATCGCATCTCCTTCTGGCTTACACGATATATAGATAAGTCTTTGGATCGCAGGGTGGTTGCGCAGGGCTCGGATAACTCTATAATGTAAGCCTGCCCGGGATGGATTCACTACAGCTGTGAGTACTGGCTCAGAACACAAGCTAGGTATCAGCTGAGGAAGAACAACCTCTGCTTTTCCTGACAAAAACTCACAGTTCTGGATTCCGTTTAATTTTGCATTATGTTTTGCGTCCTCCACAGCCTGCTCAATTACTTCAATACCGACAACCTTCTTTACTCCCGGCGATAACGAGATGCCAATAACTCCTGTACCACAGCACACATCCAACAGAGTTCTCTGCTCACTGCACGTGATTAGCTCCTGTACCTTCTTGTACATAGCCTCTGCTGCACCTCTGTTCACCTGAAAAAAGGAATCAGCAGAGATGCGGAACTTGAAACCCAGAATCTCCTCATAGATATGGGGCTCCCCACACAGAAGCTGGTACGGGGATTCTTCATGACTGCACCGTGTCCGGGTGCTCTCCTGGAAATAAAGAGAGTCCAGCTGACACATTGCTCCTGGACCATTTGTGAAGTACTCCACCAGCTCTGCTTTGTGGACAGTCATCTCCTCAGGAGTTAGGTTTTGGGGATGGAAATACACTATGGCCAGAGTGTTACCGGCAGAATTTGTTCTCACTGTAATTTCTCTCCAGTGGCCACCATCGTGAAACACAATGCATGGCTGTAGGGGTGAGGCACGTACAAAATCCTCATAGCACCTTCCCACCAGCTTGTGCTTTGGTGGCATGTTCAGAAGATGGTCACCACGAACACAGACAATGTTTCGACCTTTTCCAGTGCCAATGTAAAATCCGACAGTCTTCAGATTTCCATCTACTCCTCGGTTGATAGAAAAGGTTGATTTATTGCGGTAGCCATCCCTTACTGGCGAGGGCACGATGGGCAGGACAGGGAAAGGAAGTTTGCCTTGATTGGAGGTAAAGGAGGAGTCCTGTGTTATCTGACTAACCATCTGAAGTAAGACCTTGTGCTGTTGCTCCTGTTTCCACTGTAGCTGCTCCTCATAACTCAATCTCCACAAGGGAGTCACAGTATCTGCAAGTCTTTCCTCCCAAGAAAGAGTCTCCCAGTCAAGTCTGGTTTTCCTGACTCTTATTTTCTTTGGAGAATTGGTGCCAGATACTGAAGCGTGGTTTACTGCTGCATATCTGACAGGAACACTCGCTAGTCCAAAAGCATGTCTATTCAATGCGGGATATATCGTATTCAGGAGCATTTCAATAATATTTCTGAATACTGTTTCTTTAAACTAGCTCATTTGTATACACTGCACACGGACAAACAAACAATGTTTACATCTATAGATATTGTAACATTAAGCCATCACCTCCTTGTGGAGCTGCATGCTAGCTAGTAGTGGGTAGTTCTTGCTCTGTTGCTTCTAGTAGCTGTTCGTGTGTCGTTGGTAAACGAATCAGCTCTTTTAGGTGAACGGTAGGAATCGACTCACTGAAGAGCCTTTATCCCCCCCACTGTTAGCACATGAAGTGAAACCTTTCAGAGCCAAATCTAGCAAAACGTTTTTTAAATTGTTTAAAGGTTCAAAATGCGAGGCGCCTATGTTATTCAAGTTTCATAGTGCAGGTATTAACGTCTTATACAACGTCTTTCTTTTTTATTCGTTCATTTTTAATAGTTTCATAGCAAAAAGCATGCAATATGTTTTTTCTTGACATCAGTAAATACAGTGAGACATTTTAAAATGTTATATGTCATGATATAAAACATTCCAATGCTACTGAGCGATGAAGAATTTAAGAACCAAATGTTTCGTCTTTTAACGGTGAACTGAGTCAATTCACATGACTCACTAAAAGATTCGGAATGCCTGTCACTATTTGGCTGTACGGTGCAATGTCGCCGCCAAATGTATTGGAGTCTGAAGTACGTTGTATGGCTATACAGTTACAACAAGATGATTAATCAAAACACGAAAGGCGTATAACATGTACTTTCTGTATTTTAATTACATATACAAGTGCAATAGAGGTTAAAATAATGCTAGCTAACCTATCCATAAACTGTATAGCACTATATCAGCTGTTATATCCCTGCTAAACATAGCAGCATATGTTGAGTTTTGGACCAACACTAACCAGAATAGGCCACCTTAGACATTGTACCAGTCGTGTTGGCTCTACACGGCTCTGGTACTAGCAAAGTAGTGACGGTCCAGTAATGGTTTAGCTTGAATAATGGAATAACTGTATTTTCAACAGAACATTGACTTTTGCATGTTAAAAAATTATTTAAGACGGTGTTTAGGTGGCACAGTCTGTTTTGCTAGTCCACCACTGCAGGGACCTTCTGTGGTGTCTTATAGCTGGGTCTAAATATAGATGATAATTAACATTCATTATTTTTATGGCTTCAAAGAACATTTTTTACATATCCAAGCTTAGATTTGGTACTAAGGAAGCTAATGTAGTCTGAAATGTATGTATTCATTGTCCTTTTTGTGTCATTATACTTCTTATAAGGTATTTTAGGAGAAACACCCCTTTGAAATGTACATGAAGCATAAATGAGAATTATCATTGTATATCCTGAGCTATAAAAATCAACCACTAAAACTCAGAAACCGTACAACACCATATACCCATATACTGTACCATCAGATATTGCCAGTAGGTGGCATAAAACATCTATGCCACCTAGATCTATGACAACTAGTCTGGAATCTGCTCGTTGTTGCTTTGTTGCCTTGCATTTCTAGAAGAATTTCAAGTAAATATCTGCATCCATTAAAGACAGCACACACACACACACAATGAGTAAGTGAGAGAGAGACCGAGAGAGAGGGAGTGAGTACTCACATGCCTATTACTAAGGGGTTTTCGTTGACTTGTGTATAGCGTATGTAGACAATGCTGTCTACACCTGTCCTTAACAACAGCTTTAGAATTGTTTTGTCTGACTTTAGTTTCTAAGTAGAAGCATCCGTACACATTCCTATAATCATATTACACACTGCCAAACGTCTGCTGAGGTGGTGTAAAGCGTAATGACATTAGACTCTGGACACGTGTTCTCTAGGAAGAGATGTAACACATATTTTGTTATATCTATTGTCTTTATCGGGCAGCGTGTCAGGCAAATGTATGAAAAGAGACGTTAAATACAGTAAACTAATTCTAAATAAACGAACAAGTATCTGATGTCAGTTGACTGCTACAGCTTTTAAGTAATCATTTTGATCCACATCTTGACACATGAGCTTCACTGGCAGTGAATTTTGCACAGAAAACATCTATTTATTCATTCGACAATGCACTTGCTCCACCTGGACCGACGGCTTCTCTTGATCGGTTGACATCTCAAAGCGGTACATCCTTAATCAGGAACATGAATTATTTCTAAAACTTCAACGCAAATTGCGTTGGCTATTACAAAGATGTTTTACAAAATAATATCTTGTTATATTATCTTTGTATATAGTAATTAATGTAATGCTATTTTAAGGTGTATATAAGGACATATGAAGCATACTTCAATGGCTGGCCAGTGAAAAATAAGTGATAACTGCACATATATTGGAGGAGCCACATGCATGCCTGTAACCCTACTACCTAATATTGTGTAGGTCACCCTGGTGCTCTGACATGTCAAGGCATGAACTCCACAAGACTTCTGAAGGTGTCCTGTGGTATGTTAGCAGCAGATCCTTTCATTCCTGAAAGTTGTGAGGTGGGGTCTCCATCGATCGAACTTGTTTTTCTAGTACATCCTACAGATACACGATTGCAAATGAGATTTGGGGAATTTGAAGGCCAAGTCAATACCTTGAACTTTTTGCCATGTTCCTCAAACCATTCCTGAACAGTTTTGCATTGTGTCAGAGCACATTTTCCTGCTGAAACAAACAAATGTGCTTCCCTTATAAAAACATATTTTTTTTTTTGCACCTTTTGTAGTAGAGCACAAAACTATTTGCTCTGCAATGACAATATTATAAATTTGCTTCTTGCTCTTTTGACATGGAATGCAGTTAAATAAATATTTACCATTTCTATTTTCATGGTCTTTCATTTTTTGGCCTTGTTCACCTGCAACTCAAATTATTTCCTTAAGGTTTGTCGCATAACACAGAGGAAAGCCAGGGCCTAGCTGGCAGCACAGGGATGAAGAACCCTAGACAGGGCTCCAATCCATCATAAGGCACATACACTCACACACTTATACAAACACTAAGGGCAATTAATGTAACACGCATGTCTTTGGAACGTAGAAGGAAACCAGAGAACACGGACACGGGGAGGACATGCAAACTCCACACAGATGGAATCCAAGGTCGGGAATGAACTGGGGATGCTGGAGCTGTGAGGCAACCACGGTAACCACCACTGGCACTGTTGGCCCATTGATTAATCCTCAATCGCTTGAATTATAGAATATGTTGTCAATTGCTTTGAATAAGGGCATCTACCAAATGCTGTAAATATAAATGCTTTGTCAAGAGCAGAATTATTGTGTTTTGAACATACAGTGGGGCAAAAAAGTATTTAGTCAGCCACTGATTGTGCAAGTTCTCCGACTTAGAAAGATGAGAGAGGTCTGTAATTTTCATCATAGGTACACTTCAACTATGAGAGACAAAATGAGAAAAACATCCAGGAAATCACACTGTAGGATTTTTAAATAATTTAATTGTAAATCATGGTGGAAAATAAGTATTTGGTCAGCCACAAACAAGCAAGATTTCTGACTCTCAGAGACCTGTAACTTCTTCTTTAAGAAGCTCTTCTGTCCTTCACTTGTTACCTGTATTAATGGCACCTACTTGACCTCGTTATCTGTATAAAAGACACCTGTCCACAGCCTCAAACAGTCAGACTCCAAACTCAACCATAGCCAAGACCAAAGAGCTGTCGAAGGACACCTCCAGGCCCGTCTGAAGTTTGCCAGAGAGCATATCGATGCTCCAGAAGACGACTGGGAGAGTATCATGTGGTCAGATGAAACCAAAATAGAACTTTTTGGTAAAAACTCAACTCGTCGTGTTTGGAGGAAGAAGAATGCTGAGTCGCATCTCAAGAACACCATACCTACTGTGAAGCATGGGGATGGAAACATCATGCATTTTGGGCTGTTTTTCTGCAGATGGGACAGGACGACTGATTCGTGTTAAGGGTAGAATGAACGGGGCCATGAATGTGAGATTTTAAGCCAGTACCTCCTTCCATCAGTGAGAGCATTGAAGATGGAACGTGGCTGGGTCTTTCAGCATGACAATGATTCCAAACACACTGCTCAGGCAATGAAGGAGTGACTCCGTAAAAAGTATTCAAGGTCCTGGAGCGGCCTAGCCAGTCTCCAGACCTCAACCCCATAGAAAATTTGTGGAGACAGTTGATAGTCCGTGTTGCCCAACGACAGCCCCAAAACATCACTGCTCTAGAGGAAAACAGCATGGAAGAATGGGCCAAAATACCAGCTACAGTGTGTGCAAACCTGGAAGACCTACAGGAAAGGTTTGACCTCTGCCATTGCCAACAAAGGTTAGTGCATTGACTTGAACTTTTGTTATTGACCAAATACTTATTTTCCATCATGATTTACAATTAAATTCTTTAAAAATCCTACAATGTGATTTCCTTGGATTTTTTTTTTCATTTTGTGTCTCATAGTTGAAGTGTACCTATGATGAAATTACAGACCGCTCTCATCTTTCTAAGTCGGAGAACTTGCACAATCAGTGGCTGACTACATACACTGCTCAAAAAATAAAGGGAACACTTAAATAGTACGTTATAACTTCAAGTAAATCAAACTTCTGTGAAATCAAACTGTCCACTTAGGAAGCAACACTGATTGACAATCAATTTCACATGCTGTTGTGCAAATGGAATCAACAACAGGTGGAAATTATTGACAATTAGCAAGACACACTCAATAAAGGAGTGGTTCTGCAGGTGGGGACCACAGACCACTTCTCGGTACCTATGCTTTCTGGCTGATGTTTTGGTCACTTTTGAATGTTGGTGGTGCTTTCACACTCGTGGTAGCATGAGACGGACTCTACAACCCACACAAGTGGCTCAGGTAGTGCAGCTCATCCATGATGGCACATCAATGCGAGCTGTGGCAAGAAGGTTTGCTGTGTCTGTCAGCGTAGTGCCCAGAGGCTGGAGGCGGCTACCAGGAGACAGGCCAGTACACCAGGAGACGTGGAGGAGGCCGTAGGAGGGCAACAACCCAGCAGCCAGGACCGCTACCCTCCGCCTTTGTGAATGATGAACAGGAGGAGCACTGCCAGAGCCGTGCAAAATGACCTCCAGCAGGCCACAAATGTGCATGTGTCTGCACAAATGGTTAGAAACCGAATCCATGAGGATGGTATGAGGGCCCGACGTCCACAGATGGGGGTTGTTCTCACAGCCCAACACTGTGCAGGATGCTTGGCATTGGCCAGAGAACACCAGGATTGGCAAATTCGCCACTGGCGCCCTGTGCTCTTCACAGATGAAAGGAGGTTCACACTGAGCACATGTGACAGATGTGACAGAGTCTGGAGACGCCGTGGAGAGCGATCTGCTGCCTGCAACATCCTTCAGCATGACTGGTTTGGCAGTGGGTCAGTAAGCTATGGACTGGCCTGCCCGTTAACCAGACCTGAATACGATTGAGCACATCTGGGACATAATTTCTCGCTCCATCTAGCAACGTCACGTTGCATCACAGACTGTCCAGGAGTTGGCGGATGCTTTAGTCCAGGTCTGGGAGGAGATCCCTCAGGAGACCATCCGCCACCTCATCAGGAGCATGCCCAGGCGTTGTAGTGAGGTCATACAGGCACGTGGAGGCCACACACAATACTGAACCTCATTTTGACTTGTTTTAAGGACATTACATCAAAGTTGGATCAGTCTGTAGTGTGTGACTCCGAATCCAGGCCTCCATTGCTTAATATAAAAGAATATTTCATTCATTCAGATCAAGGATGTGTTATTTGAGTGTTCCCTTTATGTTTTTGAGCAGTGTACTTTTTTGCCCTACTGTACTTGTTGATGGTGTCCAAGAATAAACCAGTTCTAAGATTTATTTCCAGCATGAAACCCGTACTTAACAAATAAAACCAGTACTGGCCAGTAGAAATCATCTCAATCCCGTTTAAACCACTAAGTCTGTGCTGTTTCTTAGAAAACTTTGCTGAACAAAGTTTTGTGTCTTTTATGCCTTTTAGTGTGAATTCATCTGCTCAAAGATGCACAAATGGATGTTGTAATAAAAGACTGTGGCCGCAGCTCAGGTCCTGTATCATCCCGTTTATGTGTTGTTAAAAAACACCTGTACAAAATACACTACACTTGGAGTTGTGACGCGCTGTATCCACGCACAGTGACGCCATCGCGCAGCGCCTAACAGGCACCGAGTTCCGCTGTCGCAATGGAATCAAACAGAGATGAAGCGGAGCGCTGCATTGAGATTTCTCTCTCAGCCATTAAAGAGCAGCAGCTGGACAGAGCTCGCAGGTTCCTGGAAAAGGCGCAGAGGCTTTTTCCCACCGAAAAAGCACAACGTAAGTCCATGTTTGGTCTTATTTTGTTGAACTTAGCGTTAGCTTAGCTGGCTAGCCAGTTACAGCTAGCTAACGTAGTGATTAGTAAAACCAGTGTGTTTATTTGAACCTCGACCATTACAGCATTTTCTGTTGTTCCTGAGCTGTCCGTATGTCAGATCCAGCGATGGGCGATCATAGAGGTTTTCGTTTAAGTCCGATATCAAGAACTACCAATTATAATAACGCGAATCTTTCTGAGGGTTTTAAACAAGTAGACGAATTTTAAATGCATCTCGGAATTGAGTTCATTCTAGTTCCACAGGTAAGTCAAATAAAATGAACCAAATTGACAGCCCTGGTTTGCACGTGTATTTATTGTAGTGACCTTGCTGTATGTACAACTATGATTGGCCCTCCTGCGTCGTATCTGCATATTGGGCGGGGCTTTGCCTCTTTGCTGTGTTTCTCACGTGTAGGTGTAGGTGTAGGTGTGGGTGTGGGTAGGTGTAGGTGTAGGTGTGTGCGGGTGGGTGGTTCCTACATACATTTCTCTGTTTAGGTTACTCCTGTAGTACATGTGTGTAAACAGTAAGCATGAAATGCCTTCTGCTGTCTCCCAGCGTTCTTCTTCTTGGGCATTATCTTTTATTTAACCACTGAATAAATTGAACGTTTTGGTTACTTACTGGTCGAAGAGGAATCGAGGGTGTAGGTTAAAGTAGAGGTTGACAAAGGTAGACTCAGTAAGCTGTTTGAAACGCTATCTGTGTTCATGGCATTATGCCGGTACATGCTCACATGGTGCAAAAATTTGATTTCTCAGGTAACATTTGGATCACAGTTCTTTATAGCAGGAACTAGTGGTTTGAATATCAGGTTAAGGTGTTAAAATACCCCATAAGAGGATGTGCAAAGGAGTTCAGATAGCAGGTTTTGACTGTAATATCATAAGCTCACTGGACAAAAAATTAGTCATCTGTGACTGAAACATACCTAATAGTGTGTCATACCTCCATGAGCATGAATAACCGCTGCGATTTGATTTGGCATGGACCAGACAAGTTTCTGGATGTAGGCCACATCAATGTTCAGCCAGGTTTGTGTCAAAGAATTGCCCAGTTGACCAGATTTTGTGAATGCCTTCCCTAGCATCTTAGTCATTGTTCTAGGTGGTTCCACAGATTTTCAAAGAGGATTCAGATCTGGGGATTTTGGTGGCCGTTCCAGATGTGTGACTGCTCCTGAATATTCATCATTCTAATCAGTTACATTTGCAGGCCTGTGAACCACATCTTGCACACAGTTTTCATTGAAGTCTTCATGAGGTCTTTGATAAACACAACAAGTAGCATAACTCACATACAGGCATAAACAAGTTTCATTTGACCAGGGAAAACATTTCCGGTCGTGCAAAGTCCAGTTTTTGTGTTTTTTCGCCCACTGTAACTGGGCAACTTTGTGAGCAGAAGTGAGTCTAGAAGCAATTCTGGCCTGGAAGCAAATTTTTATTCTCAAGCTGTGAAACCCGCCAGCAGTCCCTGTCCGTTAGTTTTGTGTTTTGGCCACAATTCTGTTGAGAATCCTGTAGACTGGGATTTTTGCTGCTGCTGCTAGACCCATAGGACTGTACTCTTCGAAACACTTGCAAATTCAGCTACTTCCTTCACACTGTGGCCTTTGGTACACCCAAATGCAATCACCCCTTTTTGCCAGTCATTCACATCTGCATTGTGACCCATTTTCCACACATCTAACCAGACATTCACTCCACTGTACCACCTCTTCCCAATATATCAATCCCTTTGCACACCCTGCAGTTATTTTTTCCCTAATCATCTTCATGCAACACCATCTGCAGGATCCTGAAGTTACTACCACCTTAAACACACAAGGTGACAACTATTTTTTTGTCCAGGGAGATTATTTGATGATAAGTGTTTGGTACACTATGTCAAGTCAGATTTAGTTATATAGCGCTTTTTACAATGGAGTATTGTCTCAAAGCAACTTTACAATTTTAGATTATCTCCTAATAACTACGTCCAATCCCAAATTGAGCAAGCCTAGGGCGACAGTGGAAAGGGAAAAACTCCCTAAGTGTTATGAGAAAGAAACCTTGGGAGGACCAAGACTCAAAAAGTGAAAAGTGAAAAAGGGCGGCGTAGATAATAAATCTAAGAATAAAACTAAAGTCATGGAGGCATAGTTCAAATAAAATGTAAAATATGCACATTGGCATTAAGTAGTCCGATACACAGAGTCACTCTAGGATTCTATGACCTGTATGTAATGTACAGAACACTGTGGCAAGTACAGTGATGCTTGAAAGTTTGTGAATTCTTTAGAATTTTCTATATTTCTGCATAAATATGACCTAAAACATCATCAGATTTTCACACGAGTCCTAGCAGTAGATAAAGAGAACCCAGTTAAACAAATGAGACAAAAAAATTATACTTGGTCATTCATTTGAGGAAAATGATCCAATATATTACATATTAGTGAGTGGCAAAAGTATGTGACCTTTGCTTTCAGTATCTGGTGTGACCCCCCCCGTGCAACTAAACTGCAACTTAACTAAACGTTTCCTGTAACTGTTGATCAGTCCTGCACACCGACTTGGAGGAATTTTAGCCCATTCCTCCGTACAGAACAGCTTCAACTCTGGGATGTTGGTGGGTTTTCCTCACATTAGCTGCTCGCTTAAGGTCCTTCCACAACATTTCGATTGGATTAAGGTCAGGACTTTGACTTGGTCATTCGAAAAAACATGAACTTTATTCTTCTTTAACCCATTCTTTGATAGAACGACTTGTGTGCTTAGGGTCGTGTCTTGCTGCATGACCCACCTTCTCTTGAGATTCAGTTCATGGACAGATGGACCTGACATTTTCCTTTTAGAATTCTCTGATATTAATTCAGAATTAATTGTTCCGTCAATGATGGCAAGCCGTCCTGGCCCAGATGCAGCAAAACAGACCCAAACCACCACGATACATCCACCACCATGTTTCACAGATGGGATAAGGTTCTTGTGCTTGGGAATGCAGTTTTTTTTTCCTTTCATAACGTTTTTTTTAACCTAAAATATTCTATTTTGGTCTCATCCATCCACAAAACATTCTTCCAATAGCCTTCTGGCTTGTCCACGTGATGTTTAGCAAACTGCAAATGAGCAGCAATGTTCTTTTTGGAGAGCAGTTGCTTTCTCCTTGCAACCCTGCCATGCACACCATTGTTGGTCAGTGTTCTTCTGATGGTGGACTCATGAACATTAACATTAGCCCATGTGAGAGAGGCCTTCAGTTGCTTAGAAGTTACCCTAAGGTTCTTTGTGACCTCACCAACTATTACACACCTTGCTCTTGGAGTGATCTTTGTTGGTTGACCACTCCTGGGGAGGGTAACAATGGTCTTGAATTTCCTCCATTTGTACACAATCTGTCTGACTGTGGATTGGTGGAGTTCAGACTCAACTGAGGATCAAACAACTCTTTTTCTGAGGTCCTCAGAAATCTCCTTTGTTTGTGCCATGATACACTTCCACAAACATGTGTTCTGAAGAGCAGGCTTCGATATATCCCTGTTCTTTAAATAAAACGGGCTGCCCACTCACACCTGATCTCAACACAACTCATCCCATTGATTGGAAACACCTGACTCTAATTTCACCTTCAAATTAACTGCTAATCCTAGAGGTTCACCTTCTTTTGCCACTCACTTATTTGTATTATTCAATTATTTTCTTCAATAAATAAATGACCAAGTATAATATTTTTGTGTCATTTGTTTAACTGGGTTCTCTTTATCTACTTTTAGAACTTGTGTGAAAATGTGATGATGTTTTAGGCCATATTCATGCAGAAATCTAGAAAATTCGAAAGGGTTCACAAACTTTCAAGCCCCACTGTTTGTGATATAAATAATACAGATAATTGTTTCCACCTTCAGATAAGTAGAGTGAGCTTAACAATACTTCTTGCATCTTCTAATACTCTGTGTCACCCAGTGCTGCTTATTAAGGAAAAAAGCAACAACATTCTTGCAGTCTTACAAGCAAATCATTTTAGTTTAAAGTTACAAATTTATATATTAATATACAAATTTTAAGGTTAACAATATAGAAATGTAAAATATGAATGTAAAAGTTAATATAAATGTGATATACAGAAGATTTTACTGGTCTCTCAGGTACCAGAAATATGTCTCTGAATAGATGCAAATTAAAGTTTTTAAGTTTCAGCAGCCATGAATGTGATCACACACTAAGTATCGTTTTTTTTTTGTTTGTTTGTTTGTTTGTTTTGTTTTTTTTTTGTTTAAACTGATCTAGCTTTATCAGCATTTGGAAAGTCGTAATGTTTTTTCACACCCTAGGAAAATAATTTGGTCATTTAATGTCACATCAGCATCAATAGCTATTCATGACAGGAGCAAGGTTTTAACAATAGTAGGCAAACAGACATTGGGAGTTTAGAGCAACAAATTAACCTAATGCCTGTCTTTGGAATGTGCGAAGAAGCCGGGAATCCACACAGGTGGAGTCTGAGGGCAGGATTGAACCTGGGATCTCTGGAGCTGCCCAGTCACCATGCTAGCCATGTGTGCCACCCTGTCACCCACAGTCCAGAATAAATAGCTTTCGTTTCTATTGGTTGCTCAGAATTGCATTGAAACACAATAAACTTAACACTTCACTCCACATTCAGTCCAGTGACTTTCAGTGTGGCTTTGATGTAATCATTTTTAGTTTGCTACATTCTAGGTTAGTTTTACTTACAAGGTAAATCTTGGTTTCTAACCAGAGTAAGATACTGGACTTTGGACAAGAACGTCCAGGGTTCTAAACATTGTAATGGTTTACTGAAGCTGTAGTGAGAAGAAAAAAACAATTGCAATTACAATTGGCTACTTGAAGGCAAAATGTATTTGAAGAATGTACATTGTCTTCTTTGAACAGATCACTTAGCTGACATTTGCCTCGATGAGTACAGCAGATAAAGGCCAGATCAGGTCATGCTGCCGGTGAAGAACAAGCCTCCAGTGAGCACTGAAGTGTCAAAACTGGACAGTTGTCAGACCAGATGAATCAACATTCCTTTTGCAAGCTGCTGAGGGTAAAATGTAGATTTGGCACTCTTGACAGAAGGCCATGGAGCCCTTCTTGTTAGTCAGAGAACTACATCTTGGTGGTGGCAGAGTGACATGGATCATGCTTTCCAGATGCACATCAGGACCTCTGATATTCAGTTAAGAATATCTGGCATAGTGCATGCAATGGTGTTGTTGCCAAGTTCGTGCTTTGTTGACTACAGTTTTTCTAAACTTCCACAACCACTTGAAACATGGTATAAGACATGTACTGGGGTCTCGAGCCTATCCTGGAACTCACAGACAGCAGTCCATCACACAGGGCTCGGAATGGGTCACTGTTGCCACAGACATGGCTAATTATGTGTCTGTATGTCTCCTGACGCAGCTGGAAAGCACCACTGGAATTCAAACCCGGGCTAGCGAACTGCTGCTGCTCCACCCCCACCCCCCGTGCCCGAGAATGTATTCTGAGTTTATACATTATGTTAATATTGAACAATTATAGAAAATTTGTAGTGGAGACAGTCTCCTAGAATATAGTAACCTTACATTTGAATTGAAGTATCAAGCAGATGAGGGATGACTGAGAGAAGCCAACAACTCTGTGTGGTGCACAACATTGTATAAAATCCCATAATCAAGTGATGTTAAGGTCAGGACATGCTACTGCATAACGTACTTAAGTTTGCGACTCTGTATGACTGATTTTGTTTACATTGAGTGTAGCTCCCATATGGTCTTGTTTTAATTGTCAGATTCAGTATTTCCTTATCCATATATTGCTTAGCATCAGCTTATTTGCCTCCACTTCTTGTTTTAGGTTTATTAGAATCTATTTCTCAAAATGGAACCACACACAACAGTAATAATAACTGTGGAGAAAATGAGGATGGTGGATTTAGACACCGAACCACCAGTTCTGCAGAGCAAACACCACGAGAAAGTGCCACAGATGGAGCCAAGCCATACACAGCTGAACAACTGGATGCCGTCAAACGGTTAGTTATAATTCCGATGTTTTCTATTTTAAATGTTTTGCAGTTTCTTCTCTCTAAGTCTTATAACATGTGTTTCCTTTGATGCAGGATAAAGAAGTGCAAAGATTATTATGAGATTCTAGGAGTAAGTAAAGACGCCTCGGATGATGATCTGAAAAAGGCTTATAGAAAATTGGCATTGAAATTTCATCCAGATAAAAACCATGCTCCTGGTGCTACAGAGGCATTTAAAGGTAAGAATTGGTTTCAGTGCTTTATCTCTTGGCTCCCTTTGAGACTATAACCTCCTGTCACGAAGTCCACATTCCACTACCCTAAATAAGTCTGCTAATTTTGCTCCACTTTTTTTTTTGACAGCCATTGGAAATGCATATGCCATTCTTAGTAACACTGAAAAACGGAAACAGTATGACCTTTATGGTGAGGAAAGAGTACCTCAGTCACGTCACGGTCATTCTCATCGCAACTTTGAGGCAGATATCTCACCAGAGGATCTATTCAATATGTTCTTTGGAGGTGGATTTCCATCTAGTAAGTAGACGATTAAACCATTTTAAGTGGAAGATTGCATCTGATTTCTGAGGTGACTGTGTAAACATCATTAAGCAGTTGTTATGGAATTTAGATAAAACGTGCCGGTTCTGATGTTTAAAACCAGCCGAAATGTAACTAATATACGTGACAATAAGCAGCATGTATGAAAAGATGCACACTAGAGAGAAGATATGTACTTAAAAATTTTAATGGACATGTACAATGTAAAGATTGATAGCGATAGCGCTCTCTCACATTGCTATAATGTTCCGTGTCACAGAGTGTAATTCTGCAGATGGGAGTTTGCCATTAATCTACATTTCTCTGTTTAAATATTTTAAGCACGTATATATTCTCTCTAGTGTCTTTCTTTTCATTTTGTGTTCAGTGACAGTTTGTGTAGTCTACTATACAAGGCTCACACAGAGCACAGTGGTGTTGTTGAGTTTAGCTATGTAATTTTGACATGAGTTGTTTATTGCGAAGTTACTGAGAATAGAAGGGATAATCTTGTTGATTAACATACAACCCATAAATCAGAAAAAGGGTCGAGAAAGTATGGAAAATGCAATTACGAAAAAAGGGTGTGTTTTACATTTACTTCAACTTTTGTTTCAATGCAGACAGTATGAACCTAACATATTTCATGTTTTTTTTCTGGTCACCTTCATTTCATTTGTTAAAATATATCCATTCCTCCAATGGATATATCCAAAAAGTTGGGATGGGGGAATTTACTGCAAGTAATGAGGTTAAAAAAAACTAAATACTGACGTGATTTCAAACAGGTGGTGTCAACAGGTAATTGCAGTCATGATTTGATACAAAATGAGTATCCACCTAAGGCTGAGTTTCTGAGGAGCAAATATGGACATTTTTGATTGTTAACAAATGCATAAGAAAAGGAGTGAAATTATAAAAATAACGTTCCACAAAGAAAGATTGGAAGGGATTTGAGCATTTTCCAGTTTATAGTACATAATATCATTAAACATTTCAAGGAATCTGGAGGAATTTCTGTGCATAAAGGGCAAGGACTCAAGCCTAAGATGAACACCTGTGATAGCTGACCGTCAATAGCTGATGTAACCACCTGGTCATGGGATTACTTGATCAAACCTTTATCAAGCACTACAATACGAAGTTACATTCACAAATGCCACTTAAATCTTTAGTGTGCAAACAAGAAGCCGTATGTTCCCCATGTCCAGAAGAGGCATTGACTATGCCGGTTTCACAGGCATCTGGGATGGACCATCACACTGGGGAAATGTGTATTGTAGTCAGATGAATCAGTAAAAAGGTCTGTTAGTAAGTGTGTGTGTGTGTGTGTGTGTGTGTGTGTGTGTGTGTGTGTGAAAAGGAATGGAATAGCAGCATTCCAAAAACATTGGGACAGGACAGCATTTAGCACTTTGTAATGTGTTGCAGGTCTGAAATGCAAGAATGGCTGTATACTAGCAAATTAAGATGATGACCAGACAAAACATGAAATATATTGGATCCACAGTATCTGTAATGAAATACAGTAAATTTAAGAAATGCCGTGTTCTTTAATTTCCATTTTCCACTCAATCCCAACATTGTGATTTAAAAAACATTTTTTGGTTGTACCTTCACCATGTACAGAAGAGTTACATAGAGGTATGTTTGTTTTAGTCTAACAGTTAACATTTTCCATTATATTCGTTTATGGTGAAAAAACACAGCAGTGACACTGTCCGATGTAGAAAAAGCAGAAGATTTGCATAACTGACTATTTACACTCCTCCCAGGTAATGTCCATGTTTATAGTAATGGCAGGATGAGATTTGGACATAACCATAGACATGAACAACAAGAACAGCAGAGAGATGTAAGTGTGAATACACTTCTTGTCTTCTAATAATCTTTATATTCATTGTGTTATTTATTTATTCATTTTTATTAATACTCCTATCCTTCACTAACTAGGGAAGCCTTGCTCTGATGGTTCAGCTGATGCCCATTTTCATCCTCATCTTAGTTTCTGCTCTCAGCCAGTTGATTGTTTCCAGCCCTCCCTACAGTCTCAGCCACAGGCCGTGAGTCTGCACTCCCTCATTATATTACACCTTATCACCTAGCCCAGTGCTAGTGCTCAGTCTGCCAATACTTAGTTACTTTATCATAAACAGATGTTACTCATGCAGTGTTTGACCATCCAGACTCAATCCTGTGTCTGATTTACATCAGAATGCAGTGTTTCAAAATCATGCTGGTTTTGTAAAAAAAAAAAAAAAATGTATATATATTTTGGATAAGGGTTTTTATTTTTAGAATAGTTCATTTCAGTTTTTAAAAATCACGAATTTCACAGACATTTTTCCTAACTGTCTTTGCCATCAGATATGTAATAAAAAATATTTCAGTATGAATACCCTGCTTTAACAGTATTACAGACCACTAGTCTAATGTCTCTGGAGGTCATGCAATGATTCCACATGATAAAAATTTGCTATTGATCTGCTGCTGCTCAAAGGTAATGTGCATGCCCTGACTCCACCCAGAGCCACTAGCAAGCATTATATCTGACAATATCTCTCGTGCTTCTCTCCCTTGGCGGTGCATACATCCCACTCAGGACTTGCCTGATCTGAGACTTTGGTTTGAGGGTTTTAGGAGTGCCTTCACTTGTGTGAGTGGTGATGCTCAACCAGTGGCGAACCAGTGCCAGTTACCAGAATGTGCCAATAGAGTTTTAACACATTTATTTTGTGTGATCAGTTAGTTCTTTTCTGTTATAATATCAAGTATTATAGAAGTCTCAAAAATCTGCTTGAGTCACAAGGGATTGGGACTGTGGTAGCCTAGCGGATAAGGTACTGGACTATGGACCAAAAGGTCCAGGGTTCAAATCCCGTCTCTGCCAAGCTGCCACTGTTGGGTCTTTGAGCAAGGCCTTTAACCCACAATTGCTTGGATTGTAAGATTGTATCAGTTGTAAGTCGCTCTGGATAAGGGCGTCTGCTAAATGCTGTAAATGTAAATTTAATATAACAAATAAGATGCAGGTATTGACAAGGGAGAAACTGCTTAACTGCTCATTGCTCACGAAGTGATCACTTTTCATTTATCTTTTTCGGCCAAAGATTTACTGCTTTGTTCTCTGTCAGCCGAAAAATGAAAGTGCAGTTTTGGGAGGAAATTCTATAGTACATACGATTTTTAGTACATGGTATGAGGTGTAGGACATTGCTAATTCATTATCAGTTGTCTGCTGTGTCTTTTACTGATCACAGATATACAGTTCTACACTTAAGTTTACTTAATGTTTTATTAAACTATACTATTTAAAAAAACTCAACACCCTTATTGTATTTTATGGTCTTTAGTTGCTCAGTGGCTTTATCATTTTTATTATTATTAAAAGTATATATCCTATGTGGACTATAGCCTTGTCAATAAACTAGTTGTTCAGTTTGTTTTTGTGTTGCATGTGTTGCAGATCTTCGGGACACACAAACAGACGACAAACAGCAAATCTGAAGGTGCCATACTATGTGGGTGAGCGCTTTTCAGAAGAATATACTGGAATGAATCTAAAAAACATTGAAGATAGTGTGGAAGATGATTATATTTCAAACCTTCGAAACAACTGCTGGAAGGAAAAACAACAGAGTAAGTTAATTGCCAGCGAATGCGTTTTGCAGGCATGTCATCCGTGATAGACAATTCTCAACAGCTCAGAAAATAGATATCTAAAACTAGATATCTTGGTCATTTATGTTTCCATTAGTCATGTTTATTTAAAAATTATTACATTTAGCCGAATTACTCTAAAGTAAATCTGGAAAGTATAGCTCTAGAAAACCAGTTTTAATACACATACAGAAAGCTGACTGAGCTGTAGATTGTTTAATAAATTGCATGAGATATTCAACACTTAGTTTTTTTTTGTTTGCTTGTTTGTTTTTTTAGTAAAATAAGATTTGTGTTAATGATTTTGCAAAACTGCAGGTTAGTATACAGTAAGTGTTTTAAGCAAACTCCTCCTCCCCATCGTAACTCAGGGAGCACAACAAAATGAATAGTCAATGCATACAAATAGTGAATATACTTTACATTTGTGTTATTGCTAAGATTTGAAACTATGGAAGTTGGTTTTGTGTTTTTTCTTACAGAGGAAGGCCTGCTTTATCGAGCACGTTATTTTGGAGACTCTGATTTGTATCAAAGGGCACAAAAAATGGGGACACCCAGCTGCTCAAAGCTTTCAGACATTCAAGTAATTTTACATGGACACTAAGAAATGGTAAGTTTCAGTCAGTACTGTTTAAACTTCTTACTGTCACTTTCATTTATGCTGTAATATGTCTGTGATAAACAATAAATCAAATGTGATGCTTTTAAAATTGAAAATCTGGAATTAAGGACATGGAAATGTTATTAACAGTTTTTTTTTTGTTCAACAATGCTTTTATGTACATTTGTTTCCAAGTGTATACTCATTTTTGTGTGTTTTGGTTCTGTATTTAAAAATAGCATACAGAAATTCAGCCACCTTACCGGGTGATCCACCTTGCATATCAGAAGTCAGTTAATGTGTAGAAATAATATATAATTTTAGATATCGTGTTAACTGCTTTTTGATGTACAAAATAAACAGAACATGTAACCAGGGATGCCCAAACATTCTATATAGGAAGTATAAGAAGTGAATGAGTGATTCAGGGTGACTTGTACAGAAGATCAACATGTGTGGTTTGTCCTTAGCTACTCATGCATAATTCAGTGTCCTGGTATAATCAATTAGTAATAACACGTTCAAGTTTTTTGGGTACATTTACCTTGTACCTATGTTAAATTTTACTAAGGTACACTGAACGTTTAAGTGCACCTTGAATTAGAGATGCACCAAACTTTCACCAACTGGAGAAAACAAAGTCTAATTAGATTAACTAATTAGTTACTAACTAGATTAGTAGAAAATATTAAAGTCTTGCTGGTCTAGAGATCAGAGAAGAACTCTGTAGGCGAATAAACTTAGCTTAGAGAATGAAGACTTGAGCTAAGCACACAAACCAAATCTAAAAGCATGTGGCTTCGATTGTTTAAGACAATGGGCTTAAATTGCAGAGCATGGGTGTGAAATGCAGAAAAGGTGAGAGGAGTAATTATCCCAATGGTGGTTTAGATCGGGGGGGTTTGTGAGGGCATGCGAAAGTCAGGGATGGAATCTGGAACACTGGAAACGGATATGACAGACATGACTAGGGCTGCAACTAACGATTATTTTAATAATCGATTAATCGGTCGATTATTTTTTCGATTAATCGATGAATCGGATTTAAAAAAAAATAACTTTCCATGTCTTTATTCAGAAATATAACATTAAATAACAGAGCAAATAAGTGTTACAATAAATGACTAATAATAATTAAATTAATTAATTAATTAAAAAAACAAATTAAATAATAAAGAAAAATAAGTGCATCTCTGATGCAAACACTACATACAAACTCATTCACTCCCTTTCTTTAGGAACTTTGCATTGCAATCCAAAAATGTTATCATGTCAGCATGCTCCTGGCTAAAGCTGGCTCTCTTTTTAGAGACTATGGCCCTGTCCACACGTGGCACACGGGCATTTTAAAAAACGTAGCTTTTTCTATGCGTTTTATCCACACGAAAACGCCGTTTTAGGTCACTGAAAACGGACTTTTTTTTTGCAAAACTCCTTCCAGGGTGAAGATTTTCAGGAACTCCGTTTTCAGCGTTGCCGTGTGGACTGGGGAAACGGAGTTTCTTGCTTGTAACGTCATTTGTGCGCCGTTATCTCCTTTGTTTACATGAGGCGATTTTGTGCAATAGTGGACAGCCAAAAAAAATCGTGCCAGCGTAACACTGCTGACCGAACTTGTTACAAATCTACAAATAAATGTACAATTATTACTTTTTCATTACACTGAAGAACAGAGGCGTCAGAATGCGCTACGGAGGTCACTACTATATCCATCACACCCACGAAGCAGTTCCCGCCCCCAGCGTCGCCGGTTTGGGACGAGACCCGGTCGGACCTCTCGTTGGTGGGACAGCTTTTAAAACGAAGTGGTTGTTGAAGAACAATGGCGAGAAAATGTTCGTATGCATAGGACGTTGCTGTTGTCGCTGAGTGAGCTGCTTCGCCGGTATATAGGACTGCTACGTGTGGACATGGCCTTAACGCTAACTTCTTTTGAAGATTCCGCATCTGCGCCGGCTCCGCCTCGCTCCGTTCAATCGCTCGTGTTTTTTTTTCCAGCGCTGACCGCAAGTGCCGCAAGTAACGTAAGCGGATATGATTAGGCGGGGGACACATAAATCATGCGACACGACGAATCGATAATGGAATTCGTTGTCAACGCTTTTAATAATCGATTATTATCGATTTTATCGATTCGTTGTTGCAGCCCTAGACATGACAGTTACATACAGTACCAGTCAAAAGTTTGGACACACCTTCTCACCCAGTGTTTTTCCTTATTTTTTAATGTTTTCTACATTTTAGATTAATATTGACAACGTCAAAACTATGAGGGAACACATATGGAATCATGTAGCGAACAAAAAAGTGTTAAACATACCAGAGTAAGTTTTATACTTTAGATTCTGTGTTTCAACCATAACTCTGCACAACAAAACTAATGGTCACAAACACATTAAGAAGACATGAAAGTTCTCAAGTTAACTCTTGACAACACACCTGTCAATTGAAACCCTGTCCAGGAAATTACCATGTAAAGCTGATGGAGCGAATGCCAAGAATGTGCAAAGCTGTCATCAAAGAAAAAGTTGGCTTCTTTGAAATATCTAAAATATAAAACATAGTAGTTCATTTTGCTTACTACATAATTCCATACATGTTCCTTCGTAGTTTTGATGTCTTCAATAGTAATATTAAATGTAGAAAATAATTACAATGAAGAAAAAACATTGAATGAGTTCAAGGTGTGTCCAAACTTTTGACTGGTACTGTGAATCTAACATCATGTGTCAAAACTTGACACACACTACATGCTTTATGGTAACAAAAAATGAGAACATAATTGAAAAGCTTTCATTCACTCCTATTCCGTACCGTGAAAGCGTGTTCAGTTTGAGCAGCAGCAGTAGATCAACAACGGAAATGTTGACCGTGTGGAAACACTTCGTTTTCTACAGACATAAGATAAGCAATATATATTATATATCATGTGATGTATCAATGAGTTACAAGTCATTAAAGCTTGGCATGGTGCAAGCATTTAGCATGGTCATAGCTTCAAAGATCCCTGTTTCAGTCATACGTTTACATGTAATGTCATTTAGCAGCCACACTTATCTAGAGCAGAGCGACTTACAATTGATAGAGTCTACAATCCAAGCAACTGTGGGTTAAGGGCCTTGCTCAAGGAGCCAACAGTGGCAGCTTGGCAGAGGTGGGATTTGGACCCTGAACCTTCTGGTCCATAGTCCAGTACCTTAACTGCTAGGCTACCACAGCTTATCCATTCCCATAATTTGGACTACCTCGGAGTTTGCATGTCCTCCCCATGTCCATGCGGAGTTTCCTCCGACATTCCAAAGATCTGTTAGTTTTGTGAGTGTGTTTGACTTGTATCCCTGTAACCGTGCTCCTGTCATGGATACTCATTGATGTTGATGTGATGTTAAATAAACCAAAAATAAAGCAACAAACAAACATTTTGAAGTCCGTAACTGACCATTGCCATGTACCAGTGGCACTGACGTTATAATACTGTGTTGTACAGTATGTTACACTGGTTTGAGTATCAGACACGCTATCATTGTTTCGATTGTGAAACACTGATTGCTGTCGATTGTTCCCATGCTGGCAATTGCTGGGTTCCCGTGGTTCTCAAAATCTTGGAAAATTAAGTAGTACTGGAAATTTATATTTTCCATTTGGGAAAGGTCATGGAATGTGTTTGGTAAAAGTGTCTAAGAAGAGGTAGTTACTAGCTAGTAAATTACATGGTATGGAAACACTGCAAATGTGTCTGCTCTATGTACCTTGTGGATTATGCCATACTAATAAAACGTTATGCTCAGTCTAGCCAGTTACACTACAGGACTGTTATTTGCATGATTATAGTTTTTGCTTGTGTAATGCAGCCTTCTCTGACTGATTGTAATAGACTGTTTTCCAACAAGAAGTGATACTGAAGTGTTAAAAAAAATCTTAGAAGCACTGCTGTGCTTGATACACTCTCACAAGCATTACAAACACTGGCATAGCAGTATACAGAAAAATTGTGCATTTGAAGGACTATAGTTAAAGTATAACTATACTAACAACACTTTACAAAATGAAATTCCTGAATGTGGTTAGGAATTGTTCATCTAGAACACATTACTTATAATAAACAGTAACTTGGAGCTGCTACCCCTAGTTAGTTTTATTAAATGAAGACAGTTCCTAAGCTGTCCAAGGAGGTTTGGTCCCTTTTTGAGTCTTGGTCCTCCCAAGGTTTCTTCCTTATAATGTTTAGAGAGTTTTTCCTTGTAACTGTCACCCTAGGTTTACTCAATTTGAGGTTATACTTATAAATCAGTAGATAATCTAAAATTGTAAAGCTGCTTTGAGACAAGGCTTCATTGTAAAAAGTGCTATAGAAATAAAGCTGGCTTGACAGTTTCAGTTCGATGAGTGTACTCACATTTTCGTGTGTGAAACTTGAGCATGGTTTTGTCTAATTTCCTTTTGCTTTTATATTTAGGAAGGTCCTATGTGATATCTGAAGGTGACCAAGTACAGAGATTTTCTGCTCTCACCAAACTTTCACTAAAAGTGAGAAATTGCACCACTTCAAGAAAAATAATCATTATCCATATACCTGCAGACGACTTTCCTTCCTCGCCTCTCTGATGATGGTAAAATCGATCTCAGTGGGTAAATATTGTCAAGAGTTGAGAAATGGGATGAACATGTAATTGTGCTCATTTGAAAGTAATTGGTGATGCTTTTTGAATGTTTCAGAACAAATAGCTATATTGAGAATTATACGTTTTGCGCCGGGTTTTTCTTTCAGTAAACCAGTGCATCCCACTTTCATTCCAAGATGTTTTAGAACACATGGGTTGTCTGAGCCAAGTGTTTTTAAGTTGTGTTTGATTGGACCTGTATTTTGGACAGCAAGAACTTGGATTGTTCATAATTAAGTTGTTGCCATTTGTTATTTAATTAATTGTTCACTCTAGATTTTGCCTGTTGGATTTTTTTTAATACGATTTTGAGATTATTGGAAAGAGATGGATCTGTATTTATTAAAATTAAATGATAGATCTATGCATCTGTTTTTTATTATGTTTATGTACATGTCCATTGTCTCAGAGGTAAGCAGCTGGTCTTCATTCAGATGCTACAGGTACTACAGCTACTCCTTAATGGAACTGCACAATACAGTGGTACCTCGTTTCTCGACCACCGCAAAAATTTGTCTCAGTTCTCATTGGTTACTCTGTACTCGGTACACTTGCTTATACTTGTATGAGTCGAGCCGCGCGATTCCTTTCAGCCAAAACTCGTTTTGCGATTCATGATTCCCGATTCAGTACACAGTGATTCAAGTTCACAATAGCCCTCAGAGAAGATCTCTGCTATATTTATTGCGTTTTTCGTTATTTTTGCATCTACAGTACTGTATTCCTAGTGCAAATATTAGTGGTAGGTCAATTAATGACCCTTTGAAATAATCGGTGTTGGCATATATCCCCTATTCAAAAATAGTGGGGAAGATGAAGAGAAAGTTTGTTTCCTGTGTTAGAATTTGCAGCTCATAAACTGGGACTACCGAGTGACTGAGATGCTGAGATTGTGAGGGTGGGGCCATTTATGAGAAGATGAAAACTTTGTTTCCAGCGTTACAACTTACTGCTTTTAACTGGAACTGGGATTAAAAACAAAAATATGCTGGTACCTTGTGCCCTACTCTAACATTGTTTTTTTGCTGTTGTTTTTGTTTTATTTTATTTTATGCACAAGTGTTTATACATTTTCATTGTTTTCAGAAGAATGTGACATTGTTATCTCGTAATAAATGTTGTAGTTAAGAGCAATAAAACTTTTATTTATTTATTTATGAAAAAGACAGAGTGCAAACAGAGACCGTGCATTTATAGCTTAAATAAATAATCATTTAAGTTCAGCAATTTGATGTCTCTTTTATTGTTATTAATTTTATCAGTTGCAAAAAGAAATGTGATATCGGCATTACGGTGGTGCTTGAAAGTTTGTGAACCCTTTAGAATTTTTTTATATTTTGGCATTAATATGACCTAAAACATCATCAGATTTTCACACAAGTCCTAAAAGTAGATAAAGAAAACCCAGTTAAACAAATGAGACAAAAATATTATACTTGGTCATTTATTTATTGAGGACAGTGATCTAATATTACATATTAGTGACTGGCAAAAGTATGTGAACCTTTAGGATTAGCAGTTAACTTGAAGGTGAAATTAGAGTCAGATGTTTTCAATCAATGGGATGACAATCAGGTGTGAGTGGGCACCCTGTTTTATTTAAAGAACAGGGATCTATCAAAGTCTGCTCTTTACAACACATGTTTGTGGAAGTGTATCATGGCACAAACAAAGGATATTTCTGAGGACCTTAGAAAAAGAGTTTTTGATGCTCATCATCAAGCTGGAAAAGGTTACAAAACCAACTCTAAAGAGTTTGGACTCCATCAATCCACAGTCAGACAGATTGTGTACAAATAGAGGAAATTCAAGACCATTGTTACCCTCCCCAGGAGTGGTCGATTAACAAAGATCACTCCAAGAGCAAGGCATGTAATAGTTGGCAAGGTCACAAAGGACCTCAGGGTAACTTCTAAGCAACTGAAGGACTTTCTCACATTGGCTAATGTTAATGTTCGTGAGTCCACTTTCAGAAGAACAGTGAACAACAATGGTGTGAATGGCAGGGTTGCAAGGAGAAAGCCACTGCTCTCCAAAAAGAACATTGCTGCTCATCTGCAGTTTTCTAAAGATCACGTGGACAAGCCAGAAGGCTATTGGAGGAATGTTTTGTGGACGAATGAGACCAAAAGAGAACTTTTTGGTTTAAAAGAAAAGCGTTTTGTTTGGAGAAAGGAAAATACTGCATTCCCGCATAGGAACCTTATCCCATCTGTGAAACGTGGTGGTAGTATCATGGTTTGGGCCTGTTTTGCTGCATCTGTGCCAGGATGGTTTTCCATCATTGATGGAACAATGAATTCTGAATTATATCAGAGAATTCTAAAGGAAAATGTCAGGACATCTGTCCATGAACTGAATCTCAAGAGAAGGTGGGTCATGCAGCAAGACAACGACCCTAAGCACACAAGGCGTTCTACCAAAGAATGGTTACAGAAGAATAAAGTTAATGTTTTGTAATGGCCAAGTCAAAGTCCTGACCATAACCTCTTGAGACCTCTTTACTGTCCTTTGAGCTGTTTTTTTTTATGTGTAATAACTGAGCACCGACTTTGAACAGGAGGTATTTTTGTTTTTGTGAAATGCTCAAGAGTGTCTACAAATGAGAACTGAGTTAAGCAGAATGAAGTATGAGGTGTAGCAAATCCAAAACGTCATGCCTTCATGTGGGGACGTGAGGTCTCAGGAGCTTAATCCAATTGAAATGTTGTGGCAGGACCTGAAGCGAGCAGTTAATGTGAGGAAACCCACCAAAATCCCAGAGCTGAAGCTGTTCTGTATGGAGGAATGGGCTAAAATTCCTCCAAGCCGGTGTGCAGGACTGATCAACAGTTACAGGAAATGTTTAGTTGCAGTTATTGCTGCACAGGGGGGTCACACCAGATACTGAAAGCAAATGTTCACATACTTTTGCCACTCACTAATATGTAATATTCGATCATTTTCCTCAATAAATAAATGACTAAGTATAATATTTTTGTCTCATTTGTTTAACTGGGTTTTCTTTATCTACTTTTAGGACTTGTGTGAAAATCTGATGATGTTTTAGATCATATTTTTGCAGAAATATAGAAAATTCTAAAGGGTTCACAAACTTTCAAGCACCACTGTATGTATTGGCCATCAGTCACCCTACTGTCTAAATATCGGCATCACCATCGGCCATTAAGAAAACTATATCGATCAACCACTAGCAAATAAGTTTCCATGGTTAGTTATACGAGCCAACTGAAAGCAGAACTGGAATTGAATGCTCCAGAACACAGACTGCAGTTAGTTTAGCAGCTATGCTAGCACCCTGAGTTCACTAAGAGTAAGTGTTTTGCTTTTATGTCTTGATGCATGCTCAATAATACAGGTAATAAAATCCCAGATCGTCACTTAGATGAGTGACAAAAGGGTTCTCCCACAAAACCTTATGTCCAGATGAACAGATTTAACTTCTGTTCATGTTTTACTTTTAATTTTCACTTTCAATCCATTACTCACTAAATGGCATAAGATTTTTCATCACTTTATCATAAAATAAGCTGTGTTAAATGATTTTGGCCATCTGTAGGTTAATGTAAGTGTGTTAAACATTAACTTACTTACCATTACTTATGAGGCTGAATCTCCATGTACAATCTCCATAAAGTAACTGCAGTCAGTTGAGGTGGACCGGAAAATTTGAATAAGAAGCCAACTTGTCTCCGATATACACCTAACACTCATTAAACTCCTCAGTTTATATTACATTTAACTTGTGATGGATTTGTCAGAACATATCCCCTTTGTAAATCAGGGAGCACATGTACAATACAACTTCATTAATGCATGTAATGCCATACAGTGTGGATTTTCTGGGGATCTGGAACAGATTAATTCAATGTACATTGTTCCTTATGGTACTACAGAACCAAGGTACCACTGTACTTGAGTATATTTAATAAATATAAATGCTGGAAAAGAATCGTCTCTAACAATTTAAATGCTCCATCTAAGAAGTTTCAATATTCAGTGCCTTGTGACTTCTACCGCTAAAGCTGCACTACTCAGCCTATATGAAAGCTTTGTAAGACCCTTGGTCTACTGTTAAAAAATACTTACTGTCATGTCAGTCCATTTTATTAACACAAAGTAAGGTTGATTAACTTGTGTTTGGCTTCATTGTGCAAGATTTTTTGAGCACTCACTCTATGTAGCCTATGAAAATACAAAATATGAACATTATACATATATTCTAGGTCCCTAAAATATAACCAACTGTAGTCTTCATGGACGTCTTGACTCTAATATACTGTGTGTGGCACCACTTTTATAAATACCTACAACCAGTTCCACACTGACAGTACAACTGCTCTTTTCTAAGTGACCATATGTCACAAAGTCAGCTGAAAGCTGTCTCTTGATGAGAAAACAAGACACCTTGTTGGTGCCATTTCAGACAATGAATATCATCCAGATGATCTGGAAGAACTAAACACTCACACTTGGAGAAAGACTTTGGTTAACAATGTTTGCAGATCAGTAAAATATGTGGAAAGTGAGTGAAAGGTTGAGTCAAGCCTCTGTGATTACCTTACAAACAAAAAGCTATACCATATGTTCATGAAATAGATCTTCTAATAACGTAATGTCCATTGCTAGAACAGTACATATAAAGAACTTTATTGGGGTAAGAATTCTGATCATTTAAGTCATTTAATAACAGCACGATGTCATATGACAGGCAATTCCATATCGATGTAAGGAAACTTACTGGTGTCTTGAAAATTAAGCTCATTTCAATAAAGACAGTTAAACAACACCACTTTTTCTTAATACACCTTTAATGATATCCTTTACAGGACTGTAAACATCTGACTATTTCATTTGCATAGGAAAACTTGGTACAAGATTTTAAACCGATATAACCGATATAAAGCGAGTGCAAATTCAACTGGGGCATAGATTTAAGCCTTAACAGTGGCTGTTTCTTAGAGCTATTCAAGTACAATAGAAAGTGAATGCACAATCATGCCCTTTTTGAGGTAGTTAAAAAAACTATATTCAGCTGCCATTCATCCACGTATGGAAATATTGGAGAACATACATTATGTAAACACGGTCATTACATTATGGTATGAGGAAGTGTATCGTAAAACCCATACATTTAACATTTGCAGTTATATTCTTAAATAAGAAATGATTTAAAGTTCAAAGAGTTTGTAACTCTTATACGAAATAAAACCAAGTACTATCAGGTCATTTCTTCAATATAGACTTCTTCAGAGCTGTAGAATTTCCTTTTCAGTGCTGTAAAGCTCAGACTGAGCTTCGCTGAGTTACTTAGTCTGCTCGCAAACTTGGGCCACAGTCCTCCTAGATCTAGCCGCAGTAAGAAGGTGAGATGGAAAGTTGGCACGATGTCTGGATCCACAGATATCTGTCCCACACTGTGGTGCTTCTTGCCGTTGTCTACACACACATCGATGATGGCTCCTCTCAGTCCGCAGGGTTCAGAGGAGGCCAGATGCAGCAGTTCGTATCCGATCCTGTCCAGCAAGACGCTTGGGACATCGAGCCTGGAGCATCCGAGCTCATCACCGCAGTTACTCAGCAGATCAGACACGTTAGCTACGGTCTCTTCGCACAGAGCCTCCTCAAACGGGTCGTCATCCAGCGAAGCCACTGAGAAACATTCTGAAAGAGAAGGGGGCTCATTAGTTTTCGTTCGACTACTGACTGTTTTACAAAGAGAACCGTATTAAAAGTTTTGAACATAGCTTACCGGAATCTCTTTTCCCCATTACTTTTGTATCATCGACATGGTTGAGCTCTCGTAGCTTCTGCACCATTTTCCCCCACGACAGACGTTTGGAAGCCGGTGCTGCATAATCCATGGTGAGTGAAAGAGTTCCCTGATCGGCTAGACCTGGACTTACTGAACGGACCACTGGCTGACGCTCATCACAGGCTGCCCCACAAGTATTTATACGGTGCGATCGTTTGCTCCGCCCCCTCACATTTGGGAACAAATCACATTTCACGTCACGTTTCCAACGTGCCATCTCCTCTTGGTCAGCCTTTTGTGAGTTGTGAGGTGTGCTGCTTTCGGACCAGTTTTACAACCTCCGTAGGGGGTGACGTCCAGCAGTTGTTGGATTGCACTGGAAAACTCACGTCTGCAGCACTGAAGCTTGGGAAAGCTGTGATATGAGCGTGTTAATCACGAAAGTGATCAAATAAGTCAGCTATGGATTTTAGTGACTTGCTGGTGGGGATGTGGTCCAAGATTAAACCTGAATAGAAGACTATAGATAGCAGAAAGTGCTGATTTTCATTCATTATTGATACTGAAAACAACCCTGTGGTGTCATGACAAGCTACTTTTAGTTTAAATCAGTTTGTTTAACAAAACGAAATATAACAGTGTATGGTGAGGAATCCAGTACAAACTACAATGCTTACGCATGTAGGCCAAAATGCTTAGTACTAATAAACCTTCCACTGATTTTTTTTTTTAGAATAAATTAATTCACAGCTGTATATGAACTATGAGGTATGAGGTGAAATTAGAATTTTATATGACCAATTTAAACAACGCATGTGTATGCACTGAATATCCTTCAAACAAAATATACCATTTATTTCACCTTTGTGTTCCTTCTAATAAACAGCTCTTAAGTTTCTGTTTGACCTTTTACTGGTTTAACCCCCAGGTTATGAAATTTATATATGTTGTTTTCAGTGTTAACTGTCTTTTTATGCAATATTTGTGCCTATATTTTGACCGGTGGTCCTAAACGCCGTCACGTTTCTGGTGTGATATAACCTGCCTATAATTATACAGAGTTGCACTTAATAGTTTGACTCTTTTCAGGAATCAGGGCAGTTTGGGTGTTACACTGCCCTGATTGGGTGTTACTAGCTCCTTCACAGAATGGCGACGTGACTGTGGTGTTTACTCCAATTTGGTGAGGGGGGAAGGGTGGAATGCAAGGTCCATTCAAACAGACGGACTCTCCTTTCAAATTCCCTCAATTCCTTCGGAGAGAAACGCTGTGTACGTGCTCTGTCAGCTGATTGGCTGAGAGGTGCAATTCGCGACCACCCTGCCTCTTTTCAGAACAGTGCTCAAAACAATAGACCAAGTTCTCAAGTCAATAAAGTGTTAATGCACTCTTCCACCTTTAAATCCAGGCGCCAGAAAGTGCCTGCAACAGAAGTACAATATACAGGGTATCTCAACACTTTTTTGTGCTAAGACCAGGTAGATGCTGATCATCTATTCTCCAGTACCACTTCTGTACAAGCTTAGGCTCAGTTCATTGTAATGACTAATGCTTAAAGGGAAGAAAACACTTTAGAGCTACAAGTCCTGCTAAAACATTGCATATGTTGTGTTTTGGAAGCTGGTATATAATATGACAATGTAGCATAAGCCAAAAAAATAAATGAATAACACAAGCCAGGAAACGTACTCATTGTGAAACTCTTTGTTGAAAACAGCCAAATATCAAAAAGAGATCTCTGGAAAAAAAACTGGAAACACTTCCAAGGCTTAACTGCATGGGGGATGGAGCTACATTATTATACAAACGCAAATAAGAAAAAGTTGGGATGGTAAGGAAAATGCAAATTTAAGAAAAATGCAGTGTTCCTTGCACTTACTTTGACTTTTATTTAATTGTAAAATGTATGAACCCAAGATATTTCATGTTTTGCCTTGGTCAACCTCATTTAATTTGTTAGTAAACATCCATTCCTGCATTTCAGGCCTGCAACACATTCCAAAAAAGTTGAGACAGGGGCAATTTATGGCTAGTAACAAAATTTATGATGTGATTTTAAACAGGTGACGTTAACAAGTGACTATTATCACGATCTGGTACAAAACAGTGTCTACAGAAGGCTAAGTCTTTGATGAGCACAGATGGGCAGAGGATCTCCAGTTTGTCAACAAATGTGTGAGAAAATCATTGAAATCTTTAAAAAGAATGTTCCTCAAAGAAAGACTGGAAGGGATTTCCATATTTCAGTCCTAACTTTTTCTGATTTGACTTGTTTTCTGTTGTCTTGTTGATAAATGCATGGATGTCCCTGGAAAATATGTCATTTAGAGGAATTAATGTTGTTCTAAAATCTCAATGTAATTTTCTGAATTAATGCTGCCATCACAGAACTGTAAATGACCTTTGCCAAGGGCACTGACACAACCCCATACCATGCCAGACCCTGGCTTTCAGACTTAGTCTGGATGGTTCTTTTCGTCTTTGGTCCAGAGCACACGGCGTTCCATTTTTCTATTTCTCTAGGCTCAGAGGCATCTGGGATGGACCATCACACTGTGGAAATGTGTATTTGATTTGGTTAGATGAATCAGTATTCCAGGTAAATATGCTGGGTTCATACTGTCTGCAATGATGCAATACAAAAGTCAAAGTGCATGTAAGGAGCATCCCGTTGTTATTTTTATTTGCATTTTCCATAACGCCCCAAATTTATCTGATTTGAGGTTGTAAATAAACATCCCACTTACTGTAATCTACACACTGAAATGAACATTTGGGGCTTACTCACACTAGGCAGTTCGTACTGTTCTCAGGAGCGTTTGACTAGTGTGATCACTCTGAATCATGCTCAGGCACGCTTGAAGAGGTGGTGCATGGCACGTATGTAGTGTGATCGCGAATTGTGCTCCAGCGCTGAAAACAGCATCAGCTGCCTCCGTAAAAAATCTTCCTACGTGCAGCACGAGAAGTGAAAATCAGCGCTTCACATAATCAGTACATTTATTATAAGGCTTATTAGGGCTCTCTGTCAGAGCATCAAAGTGAAAACAAAAAAGTCAAATAGTAAGTACAAGCATGAAGTCCACTGTGCAGCACGAGAAGCCGAAGCACAGTGCGCTGAATAATCAATGCACCTTATTATAAGGCATATTAGGGCTGTGTGTCAGGCTCAGTGTGAGTACGCTCTTAGAGAACCGCAATAATGTCACTATAAAATACCCAGGAAAAAATGTACT
Source organism: Ancistrus triradiatus (assembly GCA_025084515.1). Lineage (NCBI taxonomy): Eukaryota > Metazoa > Chordata > Actinopteri > Siluriformes > Loricariidae > Ancistrus > Ancistrus triradiatus. Next base: position 572,257 of record JAJAGP010000145.1, on the reverse strand, counting down.
GCAAATTTTCATAGTAAAACTGTGAATTGCTTGACAGTTTTAATGTGAACTTTAATGTGAACTTTTTGTGACCATGAAGTTCACAGTTGTACTATAAATTTTTGATGGTAATTTGGCCACTTCATGGTTCTACTGTGAAATTTCATAGTACAAATGTAAACTTGGTGAACTATGAACTGACCATGCATTATTTCACAGTTGTACTATGAATTTTGGTGGAAATTTGGCCACTTCATGGTTCTACTGTCAAATTTCACAGTATATTTTTTCCTGGGTAGGCAATGCTGCCAAAGATACTATACCCTCCCTCCATTCTCACAACTGAAATGTCATGTAAAAGGCTATTGATGGTTACATCTGTGTTTCTTCTGGAAAAAAAAAAGTCCTGTTGTTTCACATAAGACCAAAATTCGATACAGACTTTGTCCCCTGTGTTAGCCAGCTACAGCAGATTTTTAACTGTTGTATTATTCATGATCTGAAATATGAATCAATATAATAGAACAATGGTTAATAAATAATGCATTCAAACAACTGCCACAATTACATAATCTAATTACGAGTGTTGATAGAACAACTTCTGGGAGAAGCGGAACCATACACACACGCACAAGGGGAAGTGGGATACTAATTTAAAAAAAATGTCACACTGACTTTCAAAAAAATCTGACCAATTGGATTCAACTAAGTAAACATTTAAGAGTCTTTGATTAAGTAATTACTACAGTGAATAATATGTTTCAGGTGGCAACCATTATTTAAACCCTATCTGGTACAGTGAGTAACTTATTTCTTAAACAGCCGTGTTGGAAGGCGCATCCTGTGGTTGAGGAAAAGATTTCTGTGTTTCAGAAGAGCCAAATTATTGGCCTGCATCAAGCAAAGAAAACAACTAAGGAGCCTGCTGAAAATACTGCAATTATGTTAAGACTTTCCAGTGCGTTTTTAAAACCTGGAAGTAAAGTGGTAAACCGTCAACTTGGCAAAAGAAGTGTAGTCTCAAAAAATCTTGAATAACTGTAATCAGAGATCAAATAAATGCTAGGTGTAGTCAAAGTAACAGGGATCTATCAAAGTCTTTTATTGACAACATGTTTGTGGAATGGACGGAATGGTGGTTTGGTGGGTCACCTCACAGCTAGAAGGTTCTGGGGTCAATCTGGTTCCGCCCCGTGTCCACATGGGTTCTCTGGGTACTCCAGTTTCCTCCCAGTCCAAAGACATGCATGTTAGGCTAATTGGAGTTTCTAAAAAGTGCCATTAGTGTGTGAGTGTGTGTATGTGTATGTACAATGAATCAGTGTCTTGTCTAGGGTTGTTCCTGCCGTGCACCCTATGCTAGGCATATGCTATGCTAGTCTATGCTTTGGCTAGGCACCGGCTCTCCTGCGACCCTGTTCAGGATCAAGCGGATAAGAAAGCGAATGAATGTGAATGTTTGTGGAGCTGTATCATGGCATGAACAAGGGCAATTTCTGAGAACCTCAGAAATAGAGTTGTTAGAAAACGTTACAAAGCCATCTCTAATTAGTTTGGACTCAACCGATCCAAAGTCAGACAGATTGTGTACAAAGGCGAGAAATGACCCTCCCCAGTAGTGGTGATCACTCCAAGAGCAAGGCATTTAATATTCTGCAAGGTCTCAAAGGACTCCAGTGTAACTTCTAAGCAACTAAAGGCTGCTCTCACATTGGCTAATGTTAACGTTCATGTAATGTAAATTATTAGATTCTTATTCCAACAAAAATAGTTTATCCCATCTGTGAAACACAGTGGTAGAAGTATTGTGATTTGGAGATGTTTTGGTGCATCTGGTATCCAGTACAGCTTGCCATAGAATGCAATGCATTCTAAAGTTTACCAGCAAATTCTAAAGGAACATGTCAGGAAATCTGTCCGTGTAGTGAATCTCATGAGAACATGGGTCATACAGTAAGACAAGTATGCAAAGCATGCACATCTTTCCAATGGTTAATGTGGAATCAAGATAATTTTTTAATGGCCAAAATTCCATGTCAAACTGCACGAACCAGTCGACAGTTGCCTAAAATATTTACCTGCAGTTATTGTTCCACAATGGGTCCTACCAGATACTAAAGGCAAAGGTTCATGTTTTTTGCTTTTGTCAGTCACAGATGTGTAATATTGAATGTGATATGGTGAATTATAAAGGGTATACAAGATTTAAATCATCACTGTTGTTTATGAAGACAGAAATGTGACAAGCGAAGCATATGCTTTTCACATTTAAATGTCACTGTTTAAATATGAATGAACTACAACAATTGGTCTTTGTTATTCAGTGTTGGCAATTAAAACAACAATGCAGTCAAAATGCAGGGACATAGATGATGTGTATGTTTTTTTAATTGTGGCAAAAGCAGGTTTAAATGTACGTGATTATTGTGTGTTCTCTAACTTTTAGTGCCGATTACTGAGTGAACAGTTACCAAATATAGTAGCATTTGGGTTTAAGGACTAGGCACACCATAGTAATAAAAAGTGTACACTAGGAGGCATCCATGAACCTTTTTGTGACTGAGGTACTAATAAAATTGTTTAGTTCTTTTACGAATATGCAGTCTAAGCTTATTATAAGAAAGGGACATGCCTTCTCCTCGCTTTGATAGCAATCAAAGAGCAAGTATATCTTTTACTGGTATATGGCAATTAAATGTAGACTGCATGAAAAACACCTCCAACTAGGCTACACTAAATATAATCTCCTCTTTGAAAGATATGGAACAGCTTCCTTACCATATGTTGTTGATTTTGTTTGCAGGAAGAAAAAGAGCCAATCAAATGGAAACAGTGCTACAAGCGAGTCCCAGGACTGCATTGAGTTTTCTGTATTCATAGAAACATGAAGCTATTACAAACATTAACTCCCATTCAAGCCTTGACAAGCATTGATTTTGACAGCAATTTTTTATTTAGATTCAGTTATAGTCTTTGAACTAAAATGTGATTTAGTTTTAGTCATAATTTAGTCATCTGAATAGTTTTTAGTTTTAGTCTAGTTTTAGTCGACTAATTATAATAAGATTGTAGTTGACTAAATCCACAGTAGATTCAGTTGACTAAAATATGAAATGTAAAGTCTGCAATGCGTAATTTTTTTAAATATTTCCCTTGTATTATTTTACATCTACATGCATGCATTGATAATAACATTATACATTAAAGCTGCTATAACTCAAAATTTCCAACAAAGATCTGCTTCCAACACTGTGTGGACACTCATGAGATATTGTAGAATAGAATCAAGTTGGAATAAATGATATATTATGAGCTTTATTAAACATAGAAGATCAGAAGGTCAGATGTTTATAGATCCTCGTTGACAGAAAATAACATACCCAAATACAGTGGGGCAAAAAAGTATTTAATCAGCCACTGATTGGGCAAGTTCTCCTATTTAGAAAGATGGGTGAGATCTGTAAATCTTCTTCATAGGTACACTTCAACTATGAGATACAAAATGAGAAATAAAAATCCACGAAATCCCATTGTTGGATTTTTAAAGAATTTAATTGTGAATAATGGTGGAAATTAGTATTTGGTCACCCACAAACAAGCAAGATTTCTGGCTCTCACAAACCTGTAACTTCTTCTTTGGGAAGCTCTTCTGTCCTCCACTCGTTACCTGTATTAATGGCACCTGTTTGACCTCGTTATCTGTATAAAAGACACCTGTCCACAGCCTCAAACAGCCAGACTCCAAACTCAACCATGGCCAAGACCAAAGAGCCGTTGAAGGACACCAGGAAGAAAATTGTAGACCTGCACCAGGCTGGGAAGAGTGAATCTACAATAGGCAAGCAAGTTGGTGTGAATAAGTCAACTGTGGGAGCAATTGTAAGAAAAATGGAAGACAAACAATACCATTGATAATCTCCCTCGATCTGGGACTCCACGCAAGATCTCATCCCGTATGGGGTCAAAATGATCATGAGAACGGTGAACAAAAATCCCAGAACTACACAGAGGGACTGATGAATGATCTGCAGAGAGCTGGGACCAAAGTAACAAAGTCTACCATCAGTAACACCACTACGGCAAGAGGGACTCAGACCCTGCAGTGCCAGCCGTGCCCCCCTGCTTAAGCCAGTACATGTCCAGGCCCGTCTGAAGTTTGTCCAGAGAGCATATGGATGATCCAGAAGAGGATTGGGAGAATATCATGTGGTCAGATGAAACCAAAATAGAACTTTTTGGTAAAAACTCAACTCTTCGTGTTTGGAGGAAGAAGAATTCTGAGTTGCATCTCAAGAACACCATACCTACTGTGAAGCATGGGGGTGGAAACATCATGCTTTGGAGCAGTTTTTCTGCAGAGGGGACAGGACGACTGATCCGTATTAAGGGAAGAATAAACGGGGCCATGTATCATGAGATTTTAACCCAAAACCTCCTTCCATCAGAGAGAGCATTGAAGACGGAACGTGGCTGGGTCTTCCAGCAAGACAATGATCCCAAACACCACATTTCACCGAACACAATCAACTCAGTGGACAAACACATTAAGTTCACCAGGAAGGATATGAAGAATGACAGATTAGCTTTCTTGGATTGTGAGGTTGTGATTGAAGATGGGGAACAATTAAAGTTGATGTTTACCGTAAGCCAACACATAAGGATCAGTACATAATGTTTGATTCTCATAATCCACTGGAGCACAAACTAGGAGTCATCAGGACACTGTAGCATCGAGCAGACAGCGTCCTCACTGACGCAGTGGCCAAGGATGGAGAGAAATCTTATATTATGCAGGCCCTGGGCAAATGTGGTTATCCGAACTGGGCCTTCGTCAAATCCGGTAAAACACCTAAACAGCACTCTAGCAGATCGACGAGAGGAGAACAACAACTGCAGACTAATTTTAAACCAGTGGTGATTCCATATGTGGCGGGAACATCGGAACAATTGAGACCCATAATTTCCAAACACCACGTCTCGGTGGCTTTCAAACCCCAAAACATGCTACGCCAGAAACTGGTCCACCCCAAGGATCGGGTCATCCAGTACTAACAGAGTAATATAGTGTATGCTGTTAAATGCCAGGAGAATTACCATCAATTGTACATCGGGGAAACCAAACAGCCGCTGGTGAAAAGTATGGCACAACATAGAAGAGCTACCTTATCAGGTCAGGACTCTGCGGTTTACACCCACCTACCGGCCAGTGGTCACTCAGAATGAAGACGTGCAGATCCTTGATGGGAGGAACGCTGGTTTGAACATGAAGTAAAAGAAGCCATTTTTGTAAAAAGGGAACGTCCATCCCTGAATGGAGGAGGAGGTCTCAGAGTACACCTCTCACCAACTTACAACGCAGCTATTACCCATTGTTTTGTGAATGGTACACGTGGTCATTGTCATTAATGGACATGGCAATTTGCACATTAAACTGATCACCGGTCTCGTTGCTATGTAATGGTGCTGTTATCAGTCGTTATGCAAATGTGCTGTATATAAGTTTTCCAACTAGCTGAAACTGGAGAAGATGAGTGACAAAACATTTCTAACACAAAACCTGATGTCCAGATGAACAGATTCAACTTCTGAGAAGTATAGAGGCTACTTGTACGGTCTTCCTGTGGTTAGATCCAACGTCTGCATCTTACCACATTACTGATTGAATTGCTACCCAACTTGTCCTGCCTTTCCACAAAACTAAATCAGATCTGATTGGATGTCGTCTCTGCAAAACTTTTTTGTCTGTTTTTTGTTGTTGATAAAAGTGTCAATTCGTTTCATTCTAGATTTTGTAATTTTTCATTTATTTTAATTGTCATCGTCTTGTTTTTGCTAGAAAAAAAGTGTTGTTGACGAAAACTATGTCGGAAATCATTCGTCAATGAAATGAACCCTGGTCTTGACCTTTACTTGCTGCTTGCTTTCTAATCTATATATTATATAATTTCCTAGGAATAATCCCCAAAAGGGAAAGATCCAAAACAAAATGTGGCAGATTCTCGAGGTGAAAATGCCCTGTTGATGCCAGAGGTCAGAGGAGAATGGCCAGACTGGTTTGACCTGATAGAAAGGCAACAGTAACTCAAATAACCACTCGTTACAACCAAGGTATGCAGAAGAGCATCTCTGAATACACCACACATGGATCCTTGAACCAAATGGGCTACAGCAGCAGATCACACCAGATGCCACTCCTGTCAGCTAATAACAGACAACTGAGACTTCAATTCGGGCTTACCAGAATAGGATAATAGAAGATTGGAAAAATCTTGCCTGGTGTGATTAGTCTTGATTTTTTCTGCATCATGTGAATGGTAGCTTCAGTATTTGCCATAAACAACAGCAAAGCATGAATCTTTCCTTGTATAAACAGTTCAGGCTGTTGATGGTGTAATGGCGTGGGGGATATTTTCTTTGCACACTTTAGGACCTATAATAGCATTTGAGCATCATTTAAACACCACAACCTACCTGAGTATTGTTGCTGACCATCTCTATCTTGTTATGACCACAATGTACCAGATATATGATGACTACTTACAACAGGATGATGTGCCATGTCACAAAGCTCAAATTGAAATCTGAAACTAATTTCTTGAACATGACAATGAGTTCACTGTACTCAAATGGCCTCCACAATCACATCCACCTTTGGGATGTGATGGAAGAGAAGATTTGCATCATGGACATGCAGCCAACAAATCTGTACAATGCTATAATGTCAATATGAACCAAAATCTCAAAGGAATGTCTACAGCACCTTGTCGAATCCATGCCATGAAGAATTAAAGCAGGCAAAGTGTACATATTAAATATATATACTTTACATACAAATTAAGATTTTTCTGAAGTGGCACTGTGGAGTCTAACCCAAACCATCAATGGGTGGACATGAAGCTCAAGACAAACAGTTAAACACTTAAAGTTGACTTGATCATAATGAAATGGTTGAAATGACATAATATGGCACTGCCATTTTGAAAGTCAACAAGCTCTTGTGTTTTATAAGATTGATTGCACATTGTTGGCTGTGTAGTGTCCTTGCTATACGTGCTATTAAAGTGTGCAGGTGAACAGTGAGTGAGTGTGTGTCTCACCTAAAATAGACAAATTTGCCTCAGTATCTGTACTCTTAGTCACAGCTAAAACACTGCTCCATTTAGGGATTGATTTATGGCTAGAGGTGCTAGAAAAGGATCCCGAATCCCAAAGGTGCAGAAGAAACAATGATGCTGGATAAATCTTGCTGAGATGCAATGTTCTTTTTTCTGTGTCTATACTTTGCACAGCACCCTTTTGTACAATCTTATCCTTAAGATCAATGTGGAAAGATACAGAATGCTAACATGCAGCTCACTAAATCAGTATTTACTATTAGTTAGTAAGATTTGTTTTTATACAACAGAGACAAATTGCAATAATGTTAGCTGTACTCTGATAAAATGATTCTCTTTTGCGCAAAAAGTTGTTTTCATATTGCTGAAGACAAAAAATAATAATTGGCTCCCATTCTGTATTAAATTCAAGTTAGGATTAATTTGAGGCTGATTGTGTTATCCCCTGTACTATTTAAAAGAATAATGATGAAGCTAATCTTAAGAAAATCCAGACAAATTCAAAAGAACCAAATTTAGATTCAACTATAAAAACTCAATGTGGTTGAAAGAAGGTAAGCACAGTTTGTCAGTTGTTTTTTTTCTGTCTTCTTAATGTTTATAGATCCTCATTGATAAAAATAACATACCCAAATACAGTGGGGCAAAAAAGTATTTAGTCAGCCACTGATTGTGCAAGGTCTCCGACTTAGGTGCAAGGTCTCCGGTCTGTAATCTTCATCATAGGTACACTTCAACTATGAGAGACAAAATGAGAAAAAAAAATCACACTGTAGGATTTTTAAAAGGACATCAGGAAGAAAATTGTAGATCTGCACCAGGCTTGGAAGAGTGAATCTACAATAGGCAAGCAGGTTGGTGTGAATAAGTCAACTGTGGGAGCAATTGTAAGACATACAAGACCATTGATAATCTCCCTCGACCTGGGGCTCCACGCAAGATCCCATCCCGTGATGTCAAAATTATCATTAGAACGGTGAGCAAAACCCCCAGAACTACACGGTGGGACCTGATGAATGACCTGAAGAGCTGGGACCAAGGTAACAAAGCTACCATCAATAACACACTACGCCTCACTACGACGCAGATCCTGCAGTGCCAGGTGTGCGCCCCTGCTTAAGCCAGTACATGTCCAGGCCCGTCTGAAGTTTGTCAGAGAGCATATGGATGATCCAGAAGATGATTGGGAGAATATCATGTGGTCAGATGAAACTAAAATAGAACTTTTTGGTAAAAACTCAACTCGCCGTGTTTGGAGGAAGAAGAATTCTGAGTTGCGTCATACATACTGGGAAGCCTGGGGGTGGAAACATCATGCTTTGGGGCTGTTTTTCTGCAAAGGGGACAGGACGACTGATCCGTGTTAAGGGAAGAATGAACGGGGCCATGTATCGTGAGATGTTAAGCCAAAACCTCCTTCCATCACTGAGAGCAATGAAGATGGAACGTGGCTGGGTCTTCCAGCATGACAATGATCCCAAACACACCGCTTGGGCAACGAAGGAGTGGCTCCATAAAAAGCATTTCAAGGTCCTGGAGTGGCCTAGCCAGTCTCCAGACCTCAACCCCATAGAAAATTTGTGGAGGGAGTTTCCGTGTTGCCCCAAAACATCACTGCTCTAGAGGAGATCTGCATGGAGGAATGGGCCAAAATACCAGCTACAGTGTGTGCAAACCTGGTGAAGACTTACAGTTAACGTTTAACCTCTGTCATTGCCAGCAAAGGTTATGTTACAAAGTACTGAGCTGAACCAAATTTATTGACCAAATACTTATTTTCCACCATGATTTACAATTAAATTCTTTAAAAATCCTACAATGTGATTCCCTGGATTTGTTTTCTCATTTTGTCTCTCATAGTTGAAGTGTACCTATGATGAAAATTACAGACCTCTCTCATCTTTCTAAGTCGGAGAACTTGCACAATCAGTGACTGACTAAATACTTTTTTGCCCAACTGTATATAAATGATTACAGGTGTGGTCTGATTAGACAATGGGTCTTGCCAAATAGGACGTAAAAGTGCTTCCCCCGCTGCCTTATAAAAAGCCCTCAGAGATACTTTTGTATTTCTAGGTGAGAGATTGTTGACTGCTAGACTTGCCTCTATGACACATTTGGAGACATTTTGTCAAGTTGACAGACCTCAAGAGTGTTTGCAAAACTGGACTGAGAGAAGGAGGATGGTTCTTTTGACAAATAGCCTGCCATCTAGACCGTTCTGACTTAGCTGTTAGGAGGTGTTTGGAGTAGTGTTTTCGTGACAGCAGGTTTCGGACAGCCCAGACAGACCACCAGCAGAGAGGATTGTTTGAGCCACTGACAAGCACGAGCAGCTCCCACAGTTTCATTGTACACTATCCAGACAGAGGTCGGGTTGAAGTATGGAAGTCTCATGGTGAGTGCCTCAGTCCTGCCTTTGCTGTGTAGCGACACACTGCCCAATTGCTAGTGTGATGATCTGCGGAGCCATCGCATATGATAGTCAGTCACCCCGTAATGATGCAAGTGACACTAACAGATCAGAGATATGTGCAGGACATCCTCTGGCCACGGGTCATTTCTCATAGCAGGGCTTCAAACTGGCAGTTTTCTGCAGGAAAATGCTCACCCCCACATAGCAAGGGTTTCCAAGTTTAACAATAATTTTATTGAGAATTGTAGCATCAGTTGTTTGTTCTTAGCTGACAAGAGTGGCAACCAGTGTAGTCTTCTACATACCTCAGTTGTAACGAGGGGTTATTTGAGTAACTGTTGCTTTTCTATCAGCTTATGCACCGAGTTTCTGCCATGTGATTGGCTGATTAGATATTTGCATTTACAAGCAGTTGGTCAGGTGTAAAAAAATGAAGTGTTTGGTGAGTGTATATAAAATACGAATTCAGAGTGAAATTTGGTGGTAATTAATTAGTGGGTTGTCTGTAGGTGTAGTGTGTATGAGAAGGATATTTAGTGTTGAGCCAAAAAAATGTAGAAAGACTACAGTAATAATACATTAATTTTATTATTATGTAACGATGATCTTTAAACACCTTCAAGTCCTCCACTTGCTCTTCCTTGGTTTTTTAAGACCAAATATAATCATGTTGTTTCCCATCAATGTCTCCGTGCAGGAGTAGTTCTAGATCACTGTTATGAAAAATATTGGGTTTATTAGAAACGTAAGGATTGTCGGATGTTATACTGAAAACGTGAAATGTTTTTGTAACTTTGTAAATGGTGGGTGTACTGGGAATTTACCATCCTGCTTGATGACACGTTTTGGAGTGCAGATGTTGGAGACAACAGAGTCTGTTTGAGGACTGAAGCAGGGAGGCTCAAGAACTTGATCATAGGTTTGATCTTCCTGATCTTCCCTCTTCCTCTTTCTCAGCTTTCGGGACATGGTTGACTGCTGCAGTGAGTTGACCTGCACATGCTCTACTAGGGATTAAGTTAAAAACAGTTTTTTAAGGTCCATGTTACAGAGCTCAAAGTAAGATGGGGAGGTTGTGTTTTAAAATTCTTTACCCCTTTTCATATTTTATATGCTTGTAATAGTGGGTGACAGACTGTGTAATTGTGTATGTTTTGGTTCTGTTTCAGTACATGCAGTCTGGATTAACTTGCGCAATAATTTATTCAGTGGACTGCTAACAGAACCCTCCCATAATTGTGACACTGTGTGGTGATTAGGGGATCCTCCATCACCATATTGTCCTTTTTTCTAGTACTAAGGAGGGGGGGTCACCTCTGGCCTGTCTATGGACTCCATATGCGAAAGAGCAGGCTCCGCAGCCTTGATGTTTTGGTTTAAGACCAGGTCAGGACTGGATGTAGGTTGCAGGAATTCAGAAATAAATTCCTCCAGGCTCATAGTGGAAAAAGCTTCCTCATCCAGACCAGATGCAGTTTCTAGGAACTCGGTCAGCAATTCATCCAGCGTGCTAACAGAAGTCTCCATCTCAATTTTTGAGATCAGATCGTTCTGATCTCCAATTCCAGTCAGGTGTCTAAACACCACGAATGGTAGAGCAGCCCCTCAGTTTGGTTATTTTGAGGTCTAGGACCTGCTGGGGTTTGGCTGAACAGAATACAATATACAATATAATATCAAAGATCGCAGAGCAAAATCGCGTGTGGCTTCTCCTGAGTTTGTCAGAACACAAGTGAGGCTACTCAAATTCAGCAACATTCCAAACAGCAGTTGCTTGGTGATATGTCAGATGTGTCACAATTAACAACTGTCCTGAACGGCAGTATTAGTTTATATATTAGTTTTTATTTAAGTTTAGTTTATCTATAGACTATAATCTATTAGAGGGTTAGAGGGTTCCATCAGTGACTGGAATGATAGATAGATAGATAGATAGATAGATAACTTTATTAATCTCAGAGGGAAATTCCTGTGTTGAGTTTGCATGCTCTTCCCGTGTCTGCGTGGGCTTACTACTGTTTACTCCTGTTTCCCCCCACATTCAAAGTACATGTGTATTAGATTAATTGCTGGAATAGGGGTGTAATGGCTGGAATAGGGGTGTTTTTCAAGTATGGCTCTGTGTTCTAGATGGAAAAGTTAAAGATTGAACTATCAGGCCATCCGATGTGCCCCCTCTAGGCCGTTAAGCAAACCATTGAACTTTCACGTTCAGTTATAACTTACATGCATAAGTATTCTTATGGACTACTTGCATTCATGGCCGTGACGCACTTCCTTTTTCAAATAGTACAGCTCGTACGTTTCCGGTCGCGTTGTTTACATGCACCAGCTTTCTCCAAACGTTCCGTTTTTTGCTAGCATGTATCAAAATAAGTGTCTCTTGTAAGGTTTTTTAAGACAGAACAGTTTCAGAACTTAGTGAAGAAATATTCAGATCACTGTTTGCTAGGCGTCTGCGGAATTTAATGGAAGTTTAAGCTTCCATAGCTTCCCAGCTCAAAATGACCTCAGGAGACAGTGGCTAATAAACATCCATTGGGACCACTTTATCATTTCTCTGCATACAAAGGTCTGTATGAGACATTTCATACCAAACCAGTCCCGTTGTCGGACTCTGGGATGGGAGTCCCCCTGTCGGACACTGGGAAGGCCTCACTGGAGCAGGCGTGCCTCTGGGAAGGCCTCACTGAGCAGGCGTGCCTCTGAGGAGGTCTCACTGACCAGGCGGCCTCTGGGAAGGCCTCACTGAGCAGGCGTGCCTCTGAGGAGGTCTCACTGAGCAGGCGGCCTCTGGGAAGGCCTCACTGAGCAGACAGCCTCTGGGAAGGCCTCACTGGAGCAGGCAGCCTTTGGGAAGGCCTTCACTGGAGCAGGCGTCTTCTGGGAAGGCCTCACTGGACCAGGCGTGCCTCTGGGGAGGCCTCACTGGACCAGGCAGCCTCTGGGGAGGCCTCACTGAGCAGGCGGCCTATGGGAAGACCTCACTGGAGCAGGTGGCCTCTGGGAAGGTCTCTCGGAAACAGACGGCCTCTGGGAAGGCCTCACTGGAGCAGGCGGCCTCTGGGAAGGTCTCTCGGAAACAGACAACCTCAGGTTGTAACGTGCTCTGGACGGGCATCGAGACAGTCTCTGTGACTTGCGAGCTCTGGATGGGCATCCTCTGGTCGGGCGTCCTCTGATAAGACTCTGGAACGGGTGACCTCTGGACAGGTGTCTGGACAGTCTCAGAGACTGACCTCCTTGGTGCAGGCACAGGCACTTCCTCAGAACAGACATTGGGACGGACATCCTCAGCACTGGAACAGACATCCTCGGCACCAAGAAGGGCACGTATGTCCTTGTGGCAGGCATTGGCACGGACGCTGACGTCCTCGGCGCCGACACTGGCATGGGTGCTGCTGTCCTCGGCGCTGGCACGGATGCTGACATTCTCGACGCTGGCACGGGTACTGATGTTAAGAAACTGAGAGTTACATCTTGTTCAGGTATGGAAGTAAGAGACACGACGTGCTCGGGTACAAAAACAAACGGCACTTCAAACTCAGGTACAGAGCCAACGTGATCAGGGACGGAGCCTAGATACCAAGCTAAACGACATTAACAGCTCAGGTACGGAGCTATTAGGCGACGTTGACGGCTCAGATAAGGAGCTAAGAGGCGCTAACGGCTTGGGTACTGACCTAACGGGCGCGACGTGATTGGAAACAAAGCTAGGCGGCACCAACGGCTCAAAAACTGAACTACCGTACTCAGGTTCAGAGCTAAGTGATGCTATTGGCTCGGGTACTGAGCTAACAAGTGTGGTGTGCACGAAAACGGAGCTAGGCAGCGTTAACGGATCAAATACGAAACTAACGAATTCAGGTACGAAGCTAACATGCTCGGATACGAAACTACGGGGCACAGACACAGAACTAAGTGGCACATCAGACTCAAGTATGAAACTGTGTGGCAATAACTGCTCATATACAGAGCTAACGTGCTCAGATACGGAGCTATCCACAGACAGACAGATTGTGTATAAATGGAGGAAATTCAAGACCTTTGTTATTATAGGAGTGGTCGACCAACAAAGATCAATCCAAGAGCAAGGCTTGTAATAGTTGGTGAGGTCAGAAAGGACCCCATGGGTAACTTCTAAGGAACTGAAGGCCTCTCTCACATTGGCTAATGTTAACGTTCATGAGTCCAACATCAGAAGAACACTGAACCATAATGATGTGCATGGCAGGATTGCATGGAGAAAGCCACTGCTATCCAAAAAAAAACATTGCTGCTCATCTGCAGTTTGCTACTCTGCAGTTTGGACAAGCCAGAAGGCTACTGGAAGAATGTTATGTGGACGGATGAGACCAAAATAGAACTTTTTGGTTTAAAAGAAAAGCGTTATGTTTGGAGAAAGGAAAACACTGCATTCCAGCATAAGAACCTTATCCTATCTGTGAAACATGTTGGTGGTAGTATCATGGTTTAGGCCTGTTTTGCTGCATCTGGGCCAGGACGGCTTGCCATCATTGATGGAACAATGAATTCTGAATTATATCAGAGAATTCTAAAGGAAAATGTCAGGACATCAGTCCATGAACACACAAGTCGTTCTACCAAAGAATGGTTAACGAAGAATAAATTTAATGTTTGGAATGGCCAAAAAAAGTCACAGTCCTGACCTTAATCTAATTGAAATGTTGTGGAAGGACCTGAAGCGGGCAGTTAATGTGAGGAAACCCACCAACATCCCAGAGTTGAAGCTGTTCTGTACAGAGGAATGGGCTAAAATTCCTCCAAGCCGGTGTGCAGGACTGATCAACAGTTACAGGAAATGTTTAGTTGCAGTTATTGCTGCACAGGGGGGTCACACCAGATATTGAAAGCAAAGGTTCACATACTTTTGCCACTCACTAATATGTAATATTGGATCATTTTCCTCAACAAATAAATGACCAAGTATAATATTTTTGTCTCATTTGTTTAACTGGGTTCTCTTTATCTACATTTAGGACTTGTGTGAAAATCTGATGATGTTTTAGATCATATTTTTGCAGAAATATAGAAAATTTTAAAGGGTTCACAAACTTTCAAGCACCACTGTAGGTATTTAATTTTTTTTAAGATAGGCCTTTGTTTGTCCGTCCAAAATTTTGGGGTATTACTGTAGTAAACACCACGACAGATGCAATGCACCAACAATTTGATAACCAATTTGCTGTTAATGTAATACATTTGTCAACAGATTCCCAAGCTATGACCACTTAATGGCATTTTGGTGGCTCACTGCAAGTGTAGTGGGAAAACCGGAAACCCTAGAGTGGCACTAAGGAGAATGCGGAAGTAATTGTGCAAAGAGCGTATTGCATGCCCATCAGCCAATCATGGATATGGCGCCTTCCCCAGGATAAACTGTAGTTACAACAACCGTGAAAACATGAGTTTAGTAACCCTAATGAGTGCAAAATTGAGAAAGCATCATGAAAGCACAATAGTTGATCTGAAAAGGCGTGCGATAAAAAAAAAATGTAAACAAGACACGAAGTACAGAAAATTTACGCACAAAGTTCAAAGCCTTTTACTTTGTTTGCTAGCTTGATAAGTTAGCCAGTTCAGTCTGCCGCCTGAGAACAGTCCCCTCATATTGGGACTGTCTTAATGACTCCTTACTTTCCTACTTAGAGCACTACTTAAAAATATAACAAACATTACAATTAGCAGCCATTGAATGTTAAATAATAGGTTAAACTATTCCTGATTATATATGGGTGAATATAAATGAATAATTAGGTGGAATTAGGTTCTGCCATTTCATGTTCAACATAGTGCACTACATAAGGCAAAGAAGTAATTTGAGACGGTGCCATTAGTCTTTGATACTCAGGAAAAAAGTAAACCCTATAAAAAGAAATTAAGATTTGAGGCAGCCGGTGCAGCCCAGAATTATGGTTAATTATAAAATAACCATAGTTTCTATAAACTACTTATTTTACAGTTAGTTCAATTAGTTTTAGTTGAACTACTAAGGTATCTTATGGTAACTATGTGTATACTATGAATCCACCATGGTTTTATTGCAGTCCTTTGGTAAAACCCTGGTAGAGATACCATAGTGTCTCCACCATTCATAGTTTTCTTTCTGCCAAAAACCATGATAAAACCATTTATTATCATAAGGAGATGCTTCATTTTCAGCATGTCATCTAGACTGAATGTTTCATTGCATCTGCTGATACTGAGGTTAGACATATTCAGTTTCTCCATATAAATGCTTATCATAAAACCAAAATCAAAATTTTACAGAACCTCATTATTTTTTTTTCTTTTCACAGGGTAAAGGCCCTGGACCTCCTAAAAAATTGGATGCAGTAATTGTATTCCTTTTGCCCCTTCCTCAGAATTAAACTATGTGCTTGTTTACATACGCTGTTTAGGAAAAGCAACCTTTTTGTCGTTGCCTGCCCAAATAATTAAAATGCTGACCCAAAGATGACATCCTAGTAATGCCTCTGCTTTGGAATGTTGGTAGGTGTCCTCACACGAACTTCTTACTTCAGGTCCTTCTGTGCCATTTCTGTTGGATTAAGTTCAGGACTTTGACTTGGATGTTCCAAAACATTAATTGTGTTCTTCTTTAACCATTATTTGGTAGAACTTGCTGCAGGGCCCATACTCTTTTGAGACAAAAAAAACACTTCTTTTGGAAATTATCTGTAGACTGTAAAAATGCAAGCTGAGTGTGGAATTAAAGTTTAAAACACAGCAAATAAGTACATTTAATTTTCAGCTGATAAAGGACATTTTAAAAATGTAGGAAAATGTTCTATTTTTGGCTTTTCTATTTCAGAATGGTGGTTGCATTTTGGGTTCAGAGATTTAGGGACATAGTCATATGGATGGACATAATCGCCCATCTGACATGGGGATGCAATTAACTGAAAATTTATCAAAACTGACATTCAGAACCATTAATCTTGCCCATGCCCATTATTTGGATTTTGTCTTTTTTATTCTGTTAATACATTTAACAAAAATATCTTAGTACATTCCCAACTGTGTGTTTAGAAATGCTATTCAATATGAAAAGAAAATGGAAAGAGGTAACCAATGCCACCTCCCACTAAATCACAAATGATCTCAATTGGTTGAAATATTCAATTAATAACTATAAATAACATCCCTGTGTTTCTTTCAGTTATTTTAAAATCACAACGATATGCAGTCTTTCATTTTAAAAAATCCTAGTTTTTGCTCTATACCTCACCACAGGCAAGTGTGAGCACTAATTAGGTCTGTTCTCTGCATTTTCCCTTATTTTGTGGGACTCGTCAGGGTTGCCCTCTATCCCCACTGCTCTTTGCCTTAGCATTGGAGCCCTTGTCAATTGCCTTTTGGTCCTCCTCGCTTATAAAAGGCATTCTGCCACAGGGTATCAAGAATAAAGTCTCCTTGTATGGAGATGACCTGCTTCTGTATCTTTTGGGGACCCTCTGGAAACAATCCCAGTAGCAGAATCTATGTTAAGAAAATTTTAGTCTTTTTCAAGTCATAAGTTAAACTTTCAAAAAAGTGAATGCTTCCTAGTAAACCAAGAGGCCCGTTGCCTAACTCAAGCTGCCAGCCCTTTCCATGTTTCACCATTTTTTTTTAGATATTTAGGTATCAATATTACCCATAATATGTCCTCCATTATGCATGCAAATTTCCCCCCTTTGATTGCAGAAATGAACATTGATTTTCGGAGATGGTATAGTTTTCCACTTTCATTGGCTGGCAGAGTTCAATCTGTGAAAATGAGTATTTTACCTAAATTCTTATTTTTGTTTCAATGCCTTCCGGTATTCTTACCAAAGTCTTTTTTTGAAGGGATTGATAGGACTATTGCTAGTTTTATTTGGTCAGGGAGGGTCCCTCAGATTGGGAGATCTATTCTGCAGAAACCTAGAATTGACGGTGGATTAGCACTGTCACTGTCTGCCCGCGGTGTGACTCTGATCCGGCTGATTTATTGCATATGTTCTGGCCATGTAAAAAACTAGATAAGTTTTGGACAGACATTTTCATCACTCTGTCTAGAGTGTTTGATCATAAATCGGAGCCGGATCCCCTGTGGGCAATTTTTATTGAGCCTGAGGTCATCCCTGCAGGTGTGGTTGGTGATAGTAAGGCTATAGCTTTTGCATTATTACTAGCTAGATGAAGGATTCTCTTGAGCTGGAAATCAGCTGTCCCACCCTCTTACTCGCTGTGGTTAAAAGACATGATTTTTTTTTTTAGTCTGGAGAAGATTAAGTTTAGTTTGAGAGGTTCTGTTAAGTCTTATGAGACACAGCAACCTTTCATTACTTATTTTAAAAATCTTACTGAGTTGGTGGTTGTCCATTTATTTTCTCTTTACTCTCTTTTGAATAATTATGTTTATTTTATTGTATGTGTTTAATTACTCCCTGTATGTGAAGTAAGTTTGATAAGTTGTTTTATTGTGGAGTCATCAATAAAAAGATTGGGAGAAAAAAAAAATCCTAGTTTTAATAGATGAACAGATTTATAGCACATAGTTGAGCTTTTGTGTATAAAATAAATGTAATACGGATATTTACGGTGGATTTCATTTATCTGCAAACAGCAGCATATACTGATGTCAGCCTTTAAAAGATTTGAGAATGTGGAACCACTGAAAAAATGTAAATGGTCATCACTTTAACGCCTCAGAACCAAAAAGCCGCTTATTATAAGAAACTATTGATGTCATAAACATGTCAGCGGCTTAGTGAAACTGAAAGAGATTGAAATGAGGCACTAAGTATAGTATTGGCCTTTACTGCAGCACTGTTTTGCAACGCTAGAAACTGCTGAGAGCAGAGAAAACTCCCCCCCACCTCAGGCCATGTGATACAATCTCCCCTCCAAACACTGATGATTCTACCTCAGAGGATGAGAGAGAAAAGAGAGATGAGACTACTTTATTATTAAAATAATAGTTCTGTTTTGCTGAGGTTCCTTGCAAGATTCTTAGATTAATGCAAGATGCAAATACAAATGCAAATGCATTATTTGATTAATGTAACGTTTGATTAATACAAAGTATGTCATGACTTTGGCAATGTACTTACTATCATTTCTGATTAATTGAATTTTACATGAATAAAAAGTGTAATCATTATAAAATTTAGACATATCTCTTAAAGGTACAGCCCAGATAGCAGGCCAGCTAACAACAAATAAAAAGTCTTTCAGGATTCATGTGTGGTGGAACATATCATTGAGAACACTCATAGTGGATCCACATCGCCCAGAATACACATAGCATATTAAGTGGTATGAGAATTTGTCAAAAACGATTTCTCTGGATTTTGTTCTTGCACTGAGTTTAGAATTTCACGCCCGCAGCATATTGCTCTTGGTTTGAATGAGACTCTGCAAATCACTTTCAAACATGTACATGGGAACATAAATCACATAATAGCCACCAGCCAATGGTATGAATACTCCTTCCTGACAAAGAAGAACACCAGAAAGTTCCCATGAGGGTTTGTGTTCTGAATTACATCTCACACTGTTCACAAAGTGCAAATCAAGATCATTTATGCTGTTTCAGTTACAACTTGCTTTAATTCAGACAACATCTGTATGTCCAAACTTGTGGAAATGTTTTAAATGTTCACCAACAAACAATGTAACTGGTTATAATAGTGTTCCTTAAATATAATTTGAATGATAATTAAAAATATATATGCACTGTTTATTCATAATGGTACCACCACAGTGAAAGTGATTGCACCCTGAAATGTACTCAGTTTATTATATATTATTTTGAAAAAGCATATATTTTGCCTTAGGTTTTTTACTATTTTTACTTTTTCATAAAAGATAGTACCTTTTGTCAGATAACATAATGATAAACAGTAAAATACCTAGACAGATATTTCATATTATGATTCAACTACTGGGCAGTTTAAACTTGGGTTATCTGAGCTTGGGAGTCTGCATGTATGTGTATGGTCTTTCTTTTTAGATCACTTCATCCTTTTGGTAGTGAACATAGCCAGAAAAGCACAGAAACTGATAGAAAATAATCATAGACATTTTTAAATAACATTTTTGTCTTTGAAGTAGTGAGAAAAAAGGCAACAGTTCTGAAGATAAAGAATGAACAACTAGAATAACATGGTTAAATGGTAATGAACCCTGATTTAATATATTGAGGAGCCAACTTTTGTTTTAATTATGGCCATCAATCTGTTTGGATATGTCGAAACTCGTTCTTCCATGCAGAGTTGTTCAAGTTTCAGATCAATTCCTTTTTAAGTAGTCGTGGACTGCACTCAGATGTACTGGATTTAGGTTAGAGTTCTGGCATGGACACTCATTTGCTTACATTCTCCTTCCTATCATTAAGATCAATTGTTCCTTTGCGTGTTAAGGTTGTTTTCATGCTGCAAGGTGAACCACATACCATATTTAGCTGTCTAGCAGTAGGCTGTCTAGCAGTAGGTTTTTCTTAAGAATTTTGGTGACATCCATTTGCACTTCAACTCTGACTGATTGCCCAATCCCCAGAGAAGAAGAAAAAACCATCACCACACATACAGTATTGTTGCAATCACCATACTTGACTGATATGATGTTAGATATGGTGTATTTTGAGTTGTGTGATGAATTTGCTTTTTGGCACACATAGTGCTTGGAATTCAGTTCAAAAGTCCAATCTTGGTGCCATCTAACAAAAAAAAACCCTTTTTTGCCACATGCCATCAGAAATACAAACTTCTTTTTCAGAAGGACGTCTTTCTTGCCACCCTGCTATACAGGCTGCTTTGTGCAAAGTTGCCACTCCCCTCTTTGCTGATCAATAGCCTCCTGGCTCGGTCATCGACTTTGGAGGGATGGCCCAATAAAGACAAGGCATTGGTGGTGCCATACACTTTTCACTTTCCACAGTAATGCGTGATCTGAAAATGGTTGTACCTGAGCATTCTATAGCTCCATATAATGGTTACTCTAAAAGGATGGCTGTCTTCCAACCTAGGTTTTATGATATATAAAGAGCATCTATTATCTTATAATTAGGGCTATATGTAGGCATAATTGTACTACATATATGTGTTGAATATAATGTAAAACCTTACAAAGTGATATGGTTTGTATCTCTCTCTCTCTCTCTCTCTCTCTCTCTCTCTCTCTCTCTCTCTCTCTCTCTCTCTCTCGCCCTTCTCAGTGTGTGTGTGTGTGTGTGTGTGTGTGTGTGTGTGTGTGTGTGTGTGTGTGTGAGAAGCAGCATCCTGTAATCAGGTCACATTTCAGTGAGGACTCAGCATCCATCTCTGGCTGCAAGAAGAAGCGGACCCTCGGAGTCAGTGTTCACAGGAATCATGGTGCTGATGAGCTCGGTGGTTGTTCTTCTCTCTTTCCTGCTGTCGGTCCTGATGATCTCGGGGTCTTCAGCAGAGGTCGATGCAAACCGAAGTGCCAAAGATGAGCCGCAGAAAAGCGGCAATTTCATGGAAGACGAGCAGTGGCTGGCCACCATTTCCCAGTACAGCCGCAAGATCAAACACTGGAACCGCTTCCGAGATGTAAGTTCACTTCAGCCTCCTAGACGAGCCTCGTTTTAGTGTTTAATACGATTTATAGAGATTATCAATTAAAGCTTAGAGATGACTTCGTTTTTATTTGAAAGGTTGCTGAGGAGTATGTTCGAGTTTGTCCTCGAGACGTGAATCTTCGCTTTTATGAGTACGAAACCGCATAGCCTAGAATATCAAAATATATATATTTTTAATTAATAAACGAGTAAGCAAAATGGTATCTCAAAGGAAGTTGTGCAATATTTGTTTTTCTTTGTACAACTCTTCTGTTCCGAATGTATTAGCATGCTCAAAAGATCCTACCGAAAGCGAGTGAATCGTTTGATTTGTAGCCTATTTAAAATTCCAACATCAACACACTCACTCTTGGGGCGAAAGTCTCCCCACAGATAGGGCAGTGTCACGTTAAATAGGTTAAGTAAACATTTTATAAACGGTTTTAGGTCATTTCTTCCTTCTAGGTGCAAATGAAGTTTGTAATGCACTTGTTGACAAATTGTAGCGTCGAAGAAAAGCAGCACCACCAGCAGTATTGCACACAATGAATGTATATGCACAACGTGGTTTATACTAGATCTGTACATGGTGCCTAGGCTTAATTTCTTTAGCTGGCTGAAATGAGATGGCTACACTAAATGGTCCGAGTGTCCTCATGGCAGATACTGTTTTTAGAACCAAGAAAATTGTCCAAAATATCTAAGCACATTACGTGGGTATGAGAAACAGTTGTAACTATAAAATGTATTTATTTGACTGAATTATCCAATCCCAAAATAAATAAAACCTGACATGCCGGACCACAAATGCATACATTTACAGCATTTAACAGACGCTCTTACCCAGAGCAACTTACAATTTATACAATCTTACAATCCAAGCAATTCTGAGTTAAGGACCCTGCTCAAGAACCCAGTAGTGGCATCTTGGCAGAGGTGGGATTTGGACCCTGGGGCAACAGCTAGGCTACCACATACTGGGAGCTGCCGAGAATGCCAAAACCAGCCTCATACATGGTCTCCTTTCCAAGGGTGAAACGTTCCCAGAGGCCCCTAGCCCCATAGAAAACCATATCCAAAATTAAAATAAACATGGCTCACATGGTATTAACAGCTGTGGAAATCTGCCAGGTGGTGTGGAGCTGTAGCTGAACCTCGCAGCACTCCCATGGTATGAGAAACATATATTACTACAGACATGTACTTACTTAACTAAATTAGTTTCTACAATAATGGAAACAAACCTGGCATGCTGGGCCTGCAATAGTTGCTGGGAGCTGCTAAGCTGCTAACCCATCTGCACACTGGCTAGGGAAGCCAGTAATTTATTTAAATTAACCAGTTTGAGTTATTCACAAAATAACCATGTATCATGATAATTACCTGAAACTGACTAATGTCAGTAGAGAACCATGAATTGCTCTTTGGCCACATAAGCTGTGACATAAAAGTATTACACATTTTGTCAATTTGACCGCATAGCAGGCTCCAACATTAATGTATTAAAATACTTGCCTTTCAAGACCTGTTTTGTTCAATTTCAATGAGTCAAGATTAAACAAAGGCCAAGATTTCCAAGTGTCACCCTCTGGAACATGACGTGACACCATATAGTGTAGAAAAGCCATCACACTAATCCTGACTCCTTAATTAGATCCAATATTCTCGTCATGTCATGGTCTATGGGTGTTAATTGTTCTCCTGCTTCTACCTAACATTCATGTCAAATCTTCCCAGTGTAGTTTTTACTGCTCACAGTTGCTCCTTCTGTAATTATGTTACACGTGATCCCTCTTTATTTAGTCAAGTCTAACAGCAAACTTAATTAAATCTGTCTGATGTTCATAATTGTATAACCCTAGATACATTAAAATCCAGTCTTTCTTACTGTACTGTTTCCCATATCTGTTCTCCACAAATGAGAGGTCCTTGATGCATTTGATCTTCATTAGTAATTGTATTTAATGTGATTAAATGCCACAGCTCTCTTATATGTATTTGTTTGCAGTTAGTTGACAAAATATTTAAAGTTTAGGAAATGGTTATAAGTTTGGTCTTGTTGCTGTAAGAATATCACATGTTGCATGGCTTTAGAGCATTTGACAAGCTAAGACAATATGTACAATCTATCCTTTATTATCTGTTATATTGAATATATGTATATTATAAACATTTACCCTATAGTTGACACTTTAGGGACACTTTAGAAAATAACTTACATATGGTAATCATATTAAAGTAATATTATATATGGATGAGCCAAGTATTGCTTGGCTCCACGTAACCACCTGCTCTCAAATACGTCCAATGGTAGGAGAGCTAACACTCAGACGTGTCTTGTTTAAATGACAACTCTCTTCTGTTATCGATGAGCATGATCCACCCAGTTAAGGTCTTTTGTTAGTTTTTATCAGTGAGTCTGGAATTTAGTACATAACACTACATAGTACAGAGGAACATACTATTCATAATACACTAATTGAGAAAAAAATAAAGCACCAACATAGAAATGTCGGATTGCTGCAAAACTAGGCATGTAGTTACGTTGCAGGCAGATTTGTAAATGATACAGGTGTGGTCTGATTAGACACTGGGACTTGCAACAAGACGGCATAAAAGGGCTTCCCCTGCTGCTCTATAAAAAGGCTCTTAGAAGCTACCTTTGGGTAGTTTACCTCTTGCTAGACATGCCTCTATGACACATTTGCCCACAGCTGAGCTTGTAGATCCTCAACACTCATAGTTTTCTGAAGCTGGCATCCTAGCTGGTCTCATAAATGCTCGATTGGCGATAAATCTGGTATCCGGGCAGGCCAAGAAAGTGTTGCAATTTGGGAAACCCTTGCTGTGTAGGCGAGCATTATGCTGCTGAAACATGCCAGTTGGAAGCTCTGCCATGAGAGACAACATGTGGCAACACATAAGACGCATTGTGGCTCAGTTGGTACAGCACTAGTTTCCAGTGATGAGCATCACTAGTTTGCTTAAAATGTGGAGTACCAGCATGTGGAGGTACAGCTGCTGGAGTATTGACCCAAAGTTTAAGGGTACAAGCCCCAGCACTGCCACGCTGCTATGAATGGTCCCTTGAGCAGGGCTCTTAATATTCAGGTGCTTATTTGTATTAGATATAAGTTGCTCTGGATAAGGACGTTTGCTAAATGCTGTAAATATTGATTTAATCCTAAATAGTTGATTGATTTAAATCCTAACGGAGATGATCTGGATGGTTTTTTGGATGACACATATACATTGTATCACCCTATATTATACCCTGTAGTAATGCATGCTCTTGTTTTATGCAAGCTAATCTTTCTGTTTTGTCATGCTATTTAGAGCAGAAATATTTGGTTTTGTATGCAGTATCTGATCAAATTGTTAAAGCACAAACAGGACATTATGGAACCTGAATCTGCTAAAGATCTGTTTTTGACATTGACACTTTGTGTACCTTGTGCCCTGTGGAAGAGATACCAGATAGCCCCTGTTAAACTGACCCAACCTTCGTCTGAAAGCATCTAATGCAAATGCGCTGATTCAGATGTCAATTTAGCAGAAAATTTGCTATGATAGATTGTAAAACAATACATAATCCCATAAGAAAAGAAAGTCACAAAAGAGATTTTGATATCTCCTTAGTTTAGCAAAACTAATGCTTAAGGCTCCTGTTTCTCAGCTTTCTCTCCTGAGCAAAAAGACTGCAGTAATCTCACGTGTCTTCGCTGTAGTTTCAGCAATGTGCAGTCACACATTGTGCTCAGATCTGCCAACATCTTGATTCCTATGTTAATCTGCTGATGAAAACAAACTGAGCTCTGAAAACGAACCTTCTCACACTTACCAACAGTATCTCTTATTTAGTGTCAAGTACGTTTACAATACCTGTAACTGGTCAGCTAATGGCCATTCTAGCCCATTATTTTATGGTTCTGCTCTTAAGTGTTTTTTTCCCCTAAACATTCTTTTACTGTTGCATTATTATTTAAAGAACCCCTTTTCTTAGTGCAAGGAAGAGAGATGTGTGACTAGTAAAAGTCTCCTTTAAGAGTGTTGAGCTACACCCATACTTAATATATGCTGTGGTAGCCTTAATACACATTTTGTAGGCTGGTGCCCTTCACAATCCACACACTGCCTTAAAGCTGAATTCCTTCGTTGAGAACATATTAGGGACATATCAGTGGCAGCAGGAGCTGAATATCAGCGCTGTAGATCATCAGTAATTCCTGAATCCATAAAAACATTACTGTGGTTGATCCACTTTTTGAGACTTGGCAAGGATTGGGTAGTTTAAAGAAATATTTTCATTCATCTCATTCCAAGCACAATAAAATAATTCAGAATGTATGGAGATTAAATAGTGTCGGTATTAGGAAACATTATCTTGAAAGGGTTCTTCTTTTAAAGCAATACTACTGATTTTAATTCCAACTTGTAAAGCCTTTTGAGGTGCTGAGTATTGAATAACATTGTAATGAACACCAATAACAATCAATAGAACAGACCAAAAAAGGCGCACACACAGAGATAGAGATATTACAGTTATGTTTAATGAATGTTCTTTTGTATTCAATTCGTTCACAGTAGCTTTCTTCACGGTGGATTTTTCAAGCTATGGATTTACTCTAATAGATTTTTCCTCTGCTGACAGCAGCTCATGCAGATTCCAGATCATAGCTAATACTCTTCCTTTAGATGGGATCATCAAACAAATCAATCATCCTCTTTATTTCTTCCTGTTCTGCCTATTTGCTGAGTACCCCTATATCCCTGCTTGTGCTGGTCAGGGTCATGCGGGTTCTGGTGCCTGTCCTGAAGAACACAAGGACATATGCCTGGCCACGACAGAGTGCCAGTTCATTGCAGGTGTCAATAAGTATGAATAACAAATTGTTATGAGAAAGAAAACTTATAAATAGTTGTCATATTTACATGGTATTATTTTATGCCTTATGCAAAATAAGACTTACCTAACACAGGATGTGGGGATTAGATGGCATCGATCATAAATATCATAAAAAGGGTATTTAAAAATATTATTGTACAAGTCTTTGTGTATATATCACAGGGTATTGTTTGAGTAAATAGTAAACATGTAAATCTTATTTTTAATGCCAGAAAAACATAAATGCATCCCTTCTGCCTAGTGGGTTTGGCCAATAAGAAATCAAGTGCTGTTATTATGAAGTTGAAACAACTAGGAGCAACTCAAGTAATAGGCCACACAAGCTCACATAATGGAACCACCTAGTGCTGAAGTGCTGACTCTGAATGCATCATCAGCACAAGAACTGTTTGTTGATTGGATTTATAAATGGCAGCTGTATACAAACCAAATATCACAATGCTCAGTGCCATACATTATCTGGACTTGTCTAAATCATGTCATCATTGGACTCTAAAATCAATGGAAATGTAATCTCTGGAGAAATGAATTGTTCATTATCTGTCTTTGAGGTAGATGCAAAGAGAATATTACCTGCACGTGCATAATTCCAACTGTAAAGTGTTGTGGAGGAGGGGATACGGTCTTGGGCTGTTTGTAATAGCTTATCCTGTTAGTTCAAATGAAGAAAAAAAATCATTCTGTGGCATACAGTGAGATTCCACAGAACATCGTGCTTCTTTGTAACAATGTTGTAATAACAGTTTGGGGAAGGGTCTCTGCTGTTTCACATTGCCTTTATGCACGAAATGGGGTTTATAAATAAATGAAAGCTCCGACCATAAATTCACATGAAAGCTACTGTAACCAGAAACCAGACTTTATCGTCCACATCAGTGGGCAGCTTTCCCAGGAGTTGTTTCCAAAATCTAGTAGAAAGCCTTTCACAAAGATCATTACTGTTATATTACGAAAGGAGGGACCGTTCAGTGTTATTACATATGATTTTGTAAAGACATTTTAACAAGCAAATATGGACATAATAATTGGACTGTGGTGGTTTATCAGTTAAGATATTGAACTGTGAACCAGAAAGTCCAGGGTTCAAATCCCACATCTGCCATTGTTACGCCCTTGATCCACAAATGCTTGGATTGTTAGATTGCATCAAGTGTCAGTCTCTCTGGATAAGGGATAAGGGTTATTTAGCAGATAAGGGAATCTGCTAAATAACTAAATGTAATTCAGATACTTTATACATATTTAATGTGTTCATATACTTTTGATAGTCTAGTGTATTACATAATTTAGTTTTACTAGTATGTGCTTTATGTTGCATTATATTTCTGTTATTCCTCAGTACTTGTTTGCCTCTGATTGCACCCTCCTCCTCCTACAACTGCTAAAAGAGAATTTCTCAGAAACCAGGAGTGAAGCTGTCATCTGTTCCACTGAAAATAAACAACGAACAGAGCTGGCCAATTCTCTGGTGGCTGCCAGCCTCTATCTCTCCTTCTCTTTTGAGTGTGGAAGGCACTCATTAAAAAGCAGTGCTTCCCCTCAGTGGCGGAAGGCTGTGTCAGGCTTGCACCTGTTACACCACCTACATTTCTTAGCATAAATGAAGCATATGAAGCGTAAATGTTTCATGCATCTTCTCTGCAATCCTCCAGTCATTACCATGGAATTAAGACACATTTTGAACTAGGCTGTGGTGAGTGTATTAACACTGCTCTTTGGGTTGTATTTATTTTGGCTAACTGCCTAACTGCACATAGGGAGGTGTTTTCAAGATGGATGTGCATGATGATGACAGTTATAATGTCGTTATAGGCAGACTTGATGCTTGACCATGAAATACATTTGCTGCTTCTAAATGTACTATCCACAGCAGTATAACAGTTGGTTTGCATTATGAACTCATGAAATTAGTGACATTATAGCAGCATCAGGTGATATGCTGAAGCGTTCATCCCTGTGATCAGTTATAGGTGAGATATCTGGGTGTGAAGTGCAGTGAGTGAACACTTATGGAAGGCAATCTGGGCGTGTGTCCCAACTATATGGATTTTCCCCAGTGCTGCCATGACTGGCTCTTTTCCATCAGGATTCTAGCCATATGGCTGTGGAGATGAAAAGCCCCTGTGAGTGTGTTGTCATCATTGTATGTGGGCCATTATTACCTATAATGTAGTATGAAATAATGCTGCCAAATATCCCATTACCTTAGCTGTGAAAGTCAGTATTCAGCAAGCAACACTGCCACAAACCACTCTGATTGCCTCTCTTCCCCTTTCTTGTTTGGGTCATTGCTGCTGTGTGTTAACAGTACACTGTTGATTGCTGCTGTGTGTTAAAAGTATGCTTTTGATTTTCTGGCCCATAATTTACAGACTGCCTGCCCTAAAAACCAGCAGTAATCTACATGTACTTGCAAGTTTCACAAGAAGGTTTAGGCAGAGCATAACCAGCAAAAGAGGTGATTGAGGCGGGTGTAGCGCCTTTTCTTGGCCACACACCAGAAGCAGTAGGAGGCTTTAATTGAGTCAAGAGAAACTGGTCTTTCATCATGCCACTTCTGTGTTCGGTGCCTGTTCCTCTTGAATTGGTGGTTTTATCTGGAGACTGCAGGTGCAGAGTATGGTTGGTACAGACTAATTTGGAGTCTCCTGTCCAATCTCAGTAATACCCGGTCTCTAATATATCCCTCTCAGCAATATTTCTATCTTCTTACTTGCCTGTCAGTTTCTTTCCAGCCAGACAAGCATGGCAGTTCAGCTGAAAGAGACAATATGTCATTTTTGTGGAAAACATAGATGGAGTGTAATGGAAAGTCTTTCTCATGTTGCATGTTCTTGATAAAGTTGAAAGATATACTTTTTACAATTCCTCAGAAGTTTCTCTGAAAATAGTAATGACTGCCAATTTATGTTTCAGAGTAGTTCAAATGCCAGAGAAGTGCAGTCTGCCCCAGCCTTGAGGCATTAGATCAAGAAAGGTTGACATGACTTGGCAAAGCTGTCAAAATCTGCTTTGCAGCAGTCAGGTCCCTGACTTCCTTTCACTGCATTTGAGCAGAAGGGATTACTGACTTCTTCTCATGTCAGATTTGCCCATTTAAAGGCATACTGCATTGCTCTCTTGGGCCTCTACCTTTAGAGCTGTCATTCACTGGGGAATATAGAAAGAGCATGCTAATTTGCCTATTGATACAAACCAAGAGAGACAAAATGAGAAAAAAAAATTCCAGGAAATCACACTGTAGGATTTTTAAAGAATTGAATTGTAAATTAAAGTGGAAATTAAGTATTTGGTCAATAAATTTGGTTCAACTCAATACTTTGTAACATAACTTTTGTTGGCAATGACAGAGGTCAAACGTTTCCTGTAAGTCTTCACCAGATTTGCACAAACTGTAGCTGGTATTTTGGCCCATTCCTCCATGCAGATCTCCTCTAGAGCAGTGATGTTTTGGGTCTGTCGATGGGCAACACGGACTTTCAACTCCCTCCACACATTTTCTATGGGGTTGAGGTCTGGAAACTGGCTAGGCCACTCCAGGACCTTGAAATGCTTTTTATGGAGCCACTCCTTCGTTTCCCGAGCGGTGTGTTTGGGATCATTGTCATGCTGGAAGACCCAGCCACGTTCCATCTTCAATGCTCTCACTGATGGAAGGAGGTTTTGGCCTAAAATCTCACAATACATGGCCCGGATCATTCTTCCCTTAACACGGATCAGTCGTCCTGTCCCCTTTGCAGTAAAACAGCTCCAAAGCATGAGGTTTCCACCCCCATGCTTCACAGTAAGTATGGTGTTCTTGGGATGTGACTCAGCATCCTTTTTCCTCCAGTTGAGTTTTTACCAAAAAGTTCTATTTTGGTTTCATCTGACCACATGATATTCTCCCAATCCTCTTCTGGATCATCCATATGCTCTCTGGCAAACTTCAGACGGGCCTGGACATGTACTGGCTTAAGCAGGAGGACACGCCTGGCACTGCAGGATCTGAGTCCCTCTCGGCATAGTGTGTTCCTGATGGTAGCCTTGTTACTTTGGTCCCAGCTCTCTGCAGATCATTCATCATGTCCCTCCGTGTAGTTCTGGGATTTTTGCTCACCGTTCTCATGATCATTTAGAGCCACGGGATGAGATCTTGCATGGAGCCCCAGTTCAAGCGAGATTATCAATGGTCTTATATGTCTTAAAATTTCTCCCACAGTTGATTTATTCACACCAACCTGCTTGCCTATTGTAGATTCAGTCTTCCCAGCCTGGTGCAGGTCTATAAGTTTCTTCCTGGTGTCCATCAACAGCTCTTTGGTCTTGGCCATGGTTGAGTTTGGAGTCTGACTGTTTGAGCCTGTGGACAGGTGTCTTTTATACAGATAACGAGGTCAAACAGGTGCCATTAATACAGGTAACGAGTGGAGGACAGAAGAGCTTTTTAAAGAAGAAGTTACAGGTCTGTGAGAGCTAGAAATCTTGCTTGTTTGTGGGTGACCAAATACTTATTTTCCACCATGATTTACAATTAAATTCTTTAAAAATCCTACAATGTGATTTCCTGGATTTTTTTCCCTCATTTTGTCTCTCATAGTTGAAGTGAACCTATGATGAAAATGAAAATGTATATGTGTGTATATATGTATATTCTTTTTTCACTTTGTCTTTATTGAGTATTGAGAGAATGACGGAGAAAAACTTTTTTTTTTATTTTAGCACAAGGCTGCAACATAACAAAATGTGAAAAAAATGAAAGGCTTTCTGAATGCATTGTATATACAGTCACTGGGTTGGACCATGGCTTAGATTCAGCAGGGTACTGGAAACCTTGGGTCCATTTTGATATGCTAGCATCACACTGTTGCTGCAGATTTGTTGGCTGCACATTCATGATGCAAATCTCCTGTTCCACCACATGCAATAGGTGCTCTACCATAATGAGATCGAGTGGCAGTAGAGGCCGTTTGAGTACAGTGAACTCATTGTCATGATCAAGAAACCAGTTTGAGATGATTTGAGCTTTGTGCACATTATTCTTCCGGAAGTAGCCACCAGATGACGGGGAGACTGTGGTCATAAAGGGATAGACATAGTCAGCATCAGTACTTCACTTGTCAGTGAGGCTTCAATTCCTTGTTTGGAATTTAGTTACCAGCTGATAAGCATGAAATGTGTATGAGCCACAGTTACTTCTCAATCCCATCTTTTACTGAGATGGTGACCATTGTTTAAAGGGTTGTTAAACCATCCACTGTGACTTATTTCATTTTTATTTTGTCACCATCTGTTGTTTTTTTGTCCAGCCCATTTTACTGTTTATGTCAAGATCTTTAAACGAACAGTAATACTGCAACATTTTGAAAGGATTTACAAAGACCACAGTGATTCACTGAAATGTTGACTGACAAACAAATTGGTATAATTGTAACCATTTCATCATGTCTGACAATGTAAACAATGTTACTGTTTCATATAAGTAACAAAATGTAACATTTATTGCTAAATCACATTTTATCCGTAATATAGAAATGACATTGATTATAATATTAATGACATTAATTAAGGCCTTGATTAATAGCTATTTAATATAATCTATAATAATATAGTATAAAAGTGTCGTAAGCCTTTTAGGGTCTCTTTTGGTGCTTCTGCATGATTTTGAATTATGTGAATGAGCCAATTGAACTAAAAGTTCAACACACAGGCTAATGCACACTGCCTTCCACCTACAGCTTATGCTGGCCATTCTGTGATTTTCATTTTATACTGCCTAAAGCCTTTGGACTTATTTAAAGTCTGATTGGGTTAGAGATCTGTCTAGCTAAGGGACTTTCTGCTTGTCTCATCCTGGCTATAAAACCCTTCCAGAATGGCAGATCACTGAGTTTCTTCTTTCACATGAAGAAAACTTGGGATGCTCTGAATCAGCTGAGTGGGCTGATAGCAGGGTTTGATGTGCTGTACTACTGCTAATCTGAAAAGCTCAGTCAAATAAACCCTCATGCATAAATCAAGTGAGAGGCTTGTGCTTGCCTGTCTACTCCAACTGTGCTGTGACAGGGAAAACAATGTTCTGGTGAATGTGTATTTTTTTTCTTGGCTTTTTATGAAACATGACTGATTTGATCTTTGGTTGAAAAGCAGCTGAGTGTAAACACGTGTGTTTCTGAGCTTTGAGAAGCCAATATACTTGTCAACATCCCTGCAGTCCTATGTTTGCATGGGATGTGAGACAATTTTGAGGTTCCCATAACAATGATGCCTCTGATTTGGCTAAATTATGGGTAGTATCTTTATTGTAGACTTCCTACAGTCATTATAAAAGATCTAGATTGTATGTGTCATAAATAATTTAAAGGTTAGTACAGTTAGGCCTCATTTAACATCTGCCTTATGTTCTGTGAATCTGAATGTTGACCGAAATGGATGTAGACTGGTCATTACCATCGTCACATAGTAGTATAGATACTTTGCACATATTGTTTTAATTTAAACAATAATATGAATTAAACATGATATGAAAACATTTAATACTGTACAATGCAGTAATTCTTTTCTTTGTATCTTGAAATATTTAGCAATATTTAAATGAAAGGAACATTACCACATAGTTTTCTGCCTTCGACTGTGCTTCTCTTTTCTATAAGCAGGTGTCACAAGGGTTTGCCCCTACTAGCTTTCTGTCGTTCAGATGTGAATTAAATATATATAAGACAGATTTTTCTTTCTTATTGTAATTCTTAAGACATCGGATATTAAAGTGAATGGATGTTAAATGGTGCATAGCTGTGTGTGATATTAAAATAGATGAGAGGCCACAGGAAATAGTTGGAATAAAGTGTGATGAATGAAATTAATTGTTTTACTTGAGTTTTTTTCTCTTTTCTTTCTTTTTTTAAGCAAGGGCTATGTGTAGACTGAACGCATAACCACTTTAACGCATTCAGCATCTAGTCGTCAAGTCCTAGTAAAGGTCTCTATATCACAGCACTATTTGTGTGATTGAAAGAGTGTTTGTTTCAGTATGGAGATTGTAGGGATTTTATTAGGCGGTCAGTGCATGAGGTGGGTGTCTTTTGCTATGATCTCAATGCAAATCACTCACTGGTAACAGATAAAATATAGCATCAAGCAATGTATGCATTCTCAGAAAGTTATTAGACTGTGACAGTTAAGTCTGAGTATGAGAGTACACCTTTCTGGAGAAATATTCAATAGCTGTATTATTTTTTCAAATAAAACTAGTTTGCACCCAGTACGACAAAAGAAAAAAAATGTAACAACACGCAGGCTTCGGGATAAGTGTATCTGTGCATCTCTGACTTCCAGAGTAGGCTAACAGTACTATATCTGATTTGTAAAGGAAGGCTATACAGACTGCTCAGCCTCTGGACAGCAAAAGCTATGTTTGAAACACTGTCTCTATTCCACACAGTGCAAAACTGTTGCCTAGACAGACTTGTAAGACTTGAAAGACTTGTGTTCATTAAATATGGAATGTAATCAGATTACATAATGTCTGCAAGAAATTAGTGTTTATATGTAATCTTATATTTACATAAATAAACAAGCACTTCTCTCAGGTTCATATTTTGGATATCACAATCCTTTTAGACTGATGACATGGAAATGTTATGTGGTGTGGCAATGCTCTGTCTCATGCTTGTACTTGCAAATCATTGCAAAGATAGGGAATACCACTGACTATTGCGTATAAAGACATGTTCAGTTCATATACATTTAACTTTAAAGTCCATAAAAGCACTGAGTCCATATACTCCTTGTCAGGGCCATTAATAATGCAGACATTATGATACCAACAACATGTCTACTTAGTGCTATAGATTATGAAGGGTTTGAGATGCTAGCGTCTTAGGGAATTACATAATTCATATCTTTATTGTACTTGAGTTGGAGTTGTTTTTCATTTTGATGAAGCAATAAGGTCTTTAGTAGACTGAGGCAGTTTGATTAAGGTTATGCAAATGGCCCAGTTGATTTTGTGCCAGTCATAGAGCAATTTAGTTCAACAAAATAGGCCTTGAAATGAAAACGCCAAAGTTCCACCCTCCTTTATGAGGAACATTCATTCCCAGTGTCACACTCTGTGGACCAAGGCAGGGGTTTCTGGATGCCCTTTTATGTACTGTAAGTTTTTATAGCACAGTATTTCTTAAGACTCTTACAGCCCCAATAAAAAGCACATAAATTTACAGAATGACTTGTATTTATAAGTAATGGCAAGTATGATGTATAGCTCTACTGGTTGCTGAGATGGTTTTACATTTTAACACATGTTGCAATGGCTACTGACTCATTCACATTATTTTGTTTGTTTTCTTGTTTATGTAATGCCAATTGGTCATTTTCAACTGATGGTCACATTAATGGCACAAATGGTTGTACAGAATGACTGATTGTTATTTGTACATGTTCTCTCAACTCTTGCTCATGTTTTAAGAAGTTTCTGACAACAGTTATTATGGGTTAAGCATTCATTTCAATGTACTTAAGCGTAAGCTACAACAGCAGTAATGGAGTCTGGTAATGATGAAGTTAAATGTGATGTAAAGTAATATTACATCACATTTGAATAAAAATGAATCATAAATTTACACTAGGTCTACGAAGCCTACTTAACCGTCTCTTCTCTGATCTGACCAATTGGCCTCCTGGGTAAGTACGCGCACAGGAACGCGCATAATTTAAAGTTAGGACTAGGCTATTTGGAATCGTGAAGAGGCAGCAGGGAACATGGCATAAGCCTAGCCTAGTGGGTAAGGTACTGGACTATGGACCAGAAGGTCCAGGGTTAAAATCCCACCTCTGCCAAGCTGCCACTGTTGGGTCCTTGAGCAAGGCCCTTAACCCACAATTGCTTGGATTGTAAGGTTGTATCAATTGTAAGTCACTCTGGATAAGGGCGTCTGCTAAATGCTGTAAATGTAAATGTATAAAGTAAACCGATCGCTTTGTGGCAATGTTTAATATATTTTATTTTGTGAACTGCAAATGGCTAGTTTAGGTGCTTTTTATGTTTTTGAATTGACCAGCAAGGTTTCTGTTTTATAAATGTAGCGTCAATTGTTTAAGTAATGGATTTTACCCCCAAGCTAGGTGGTACTGTAGTGTTTTAAAAGCACTCGGAATCATTTGGTCAGGGATAAAAGGGGAAAACATGAATGCCTTGGACTTTGTCGAGTGCCATTTTCAAAAAAACTACTTTGCTGCTTGAAGCTCCAAAACTTTGTCAGTGGCAATGACAAAGAAGATACTGAAATAGTGCAGATGGGAACATTGTCTCTTTTTGTTAGTTTGTCCAAAGAGTCCATGGATTTTCATGTGTAATTTGTTTGTCTTCATCTTGCTTGTTTTAAAAAGAAGATATTAAAGTAGAACTCATTCAGCTAAAGGCTTTGTTGACTGAGCTTCCTACTGCCTCCCTTGGCCACCTACGCCCACATTACTACAATGAGGTTGGGACAAGGAGGCTAAGACAGTTTGGAAGGCTACAAAATCATTGTCATCAAAAACCTAAGGAATTATTTGTAACAGTGTTAGAAAAGCTGAAAAGGAGACTCACAAATAGTTGAGTTCTGTACACAGTGGAAAATAAAACTAAAGTTGACAGGAACAAAACACTGGTGGGATCACGAATATGCAGTGGCAATGGAGATGGCTATGGAGATGACATGCAATTTTTTTAGCTTTACATTCATAACAGTTAGTAAGAAATTGCAAGGTCAATGATTAGTCATAATGCTCACAAGTGATTGGCTGTAATGACTCTGGCTAGCAAGTTCTGCCTTGAGATGCGTCAAACAGTTTTCTTTATAATAGCCTATCTCCAAAGACTCCTTCTCCTCTAACTGTCTCCTCTTTTTCTCCCTTTGACTAATCTGCGTCATATTTCACCAGGAAGTGGAGGTCAGTAACGCGGCCTAAATCTGTCTCATGCCCTTGGCTTTCTTGAATGTGTCTTTTAAGATAATTTCACGGCTTGCTTTTCATCATATATTTAACCCTGCTTATTTTTTATTTAAGATTTATGTACATTTCTCAACCAGTGTGTTTTTGTTTTACTGCATGTTATTAGATCTTGTTCTTCATTACCTTCCATGAAAAGTCACAAAGACGTGATTATTTGGAATCCAGATCACATATTGGTTCATATTTACATGTTTGACTCATAGGTTCATGTACAGTATTTTCAACCTCACTGGCTTCAATTCACAAATTGCATGTTTGTGTGGTATAATTCATGACATAAATGTCTTTATTTCAGGATGATTACATCAGATCATGGGATGACAGTCAGGGCTCCAATGAAAGTAAGTCTTATTGATTTACAATAACTACAGTGCAGTTTAATCACAAATCAACACTTCAGGAGTTTCAGATCAGAAAACAGCCACTGTCAGCTTTTATTCAGACCTTGATATAGCAGTTTCCAGATACTAGCTGTATCTAATTCCTTGTAGCTAAAATGAAGTAACTTCCTCAGTGTGCTGGAGAGGAGGCATATTTCAACAATATTTTGATTTTCAGTTTAACTATATAACACAGAATCGAGGGATCAATTGCAAATATGTCTAAAATATAATGAACTGATAATTGTCAGTTCCATTAAAGGTCCAGTAAATGCCCAGAGAGCTTGATTTAGGGCTGGGTTACAATAGTGTTGTTCCTGCAAAGCATGAATGCACTTAAACTGCAGACATCAGACTACAGAGATTTATAAACTTGATGGGTTATTTTAAATTATGAATCCAAGAAGAATCAGCAGCCCTTGAGCTACTAATCATGTAAGATATGTACTTATTATTACAATTACTATTTTAGCCAAAGGTGTCCAATCACTTTATGATTACGACCTCCTTGTTTCTACACTCACTGTCCATTTTATCAGTTACACTTACCATGTTGAAGAACTTTGTAGTTCTACAATTACAAATTTGTTTCTCAACATACTTTCACCTTTACTCTGTTTTCTAATTGTCAGAACCACCACAGATCTAGTAATATTTTGGTGGTGGATCATTCTCAGCACTGCAGTGACACTGATGTGGTAGTGGTGTGTTAGTGTGTGTTGTACTGGTATGAGTGGATCAGACACAGCAGTGCTGCTGGAATTTTTAAACACCTCAGTGTCCAAATGGTCCACCAGCCAAGAATGTCCAGCCACCTGTAGGCAGCATCCTGTGAGTGCTGATAAAGGATTAGAGGATGACCAACAAAAACTGTGAAACAACAGATGAGCTGCTATCTCTGACTTTACATCTACAAGGTGGAGCAACAAGTTAGATATACCTAATAGAGTGCACAGTGAGTGAACACAGTGTTTAACTCCAGCAGCACTGCTGTGTCTGATCCACTCATACCATTACACACACTACTGCCACGTGAGTGTCACTGCAGCACTGAGAATGATCCACCACCCAAATAGTACCAAATGGTATCTTTGAGGGTCCTGACCATTAGAGAACAGAGTAAAGGGGACTTACAAAGTATATAGAGAAACAGATGGACTACAGTCTGTAATTGTAGAATTACAAAGTGCTTCTATATGGTAAGTGGTAATGATTAAATGGACAGTGATTGTAGAAACAAGGAGGTGGCCATACTAAAGTGATTGGGCAGTATATTATTAATGATCAAGAACTAGACACTAATCAGCCATATAATCAAAACCACTTTATTTTAATCCATTTATATTCAGATCGAATTACTATATACAAAGTATTCAGAAAGTCTTCAGATCCTTTCATTTTGTCACATTTTGTTATGTTGAGGTCTTGTGTTAAAACAAAACATCAAGCTTGATTAGAGTTCATCTGTGGTAAATTCAGTTGATTTGACATGATTTGGAAAGACACACATCTCAGAAGGTCTCACAGCTAACAATGCATATGAGAGCAAAAAACAATCCATGAGGAGGAAAGAACTGCCTAAAGAGCTCAGAGACAGGAGTGTATGAAGGCACAGATGGAGATGGCTATAAAACATTCTGCTGCACTGAAAGTTCCCAAGAGCACAGTAGCCTCTGTTATGCTTAAATGTAAGAAATTTGGAACAATCAGTACTCTTCCTAGAGCTGGCTGCCCCTCCAAACTACGTAATCGGGGGAGAAGGGTCTTGGTAAAAGAGGTGATCAAGAACCCAATGGTCACTCTGGCTGACCTGCAAAGATCCTTTGTGCAGATGGGAAAAACTTCCAGAACATCAAACATCACTGCAGCACTCTTTTTTTCAGAGAGGCCAGACAGAAGCCCCTCCTCATTAAAAGACACATGAAAGCCCCCCCTCTTTAATTTGCAAAAAAGCACCTGTATGACTCTCAGACGAAATGTATAAAATTCTGTTTTCACTTGTTATCACAAGGCTGCAACATAATGTAATGCAAAATGTCAAAAAGTGAAAGGGTCTGAAAACTTTCCGAATGCATTGTAGGCCTCAAATCTCTGTATCTTAATAGTTCTGTCATGATTTCTTTGATCGTATTCATATATCTGGACTTCCTCTTCTGCTATTGCAAAAATAATTGCCTTCTCTAAAGAATTGGTTCTTCTTGTGACAAATTCAAAATAAGTGAGCTTCATAAATCAAAATATCTGTGTCTTCACCATTCCCAGGTTTATTCTAGTCTTCTGAAACATTTTTAATACTCGCAAGCACCTCTAAGTCTTGTTTCTGTCAGTCTTGAACAGATAAAAAAAAGTAAAGTTTGTGCAATGGGGAAAGCATAGTGATAGTGAATAATGGGTGTTATTATAATAATGAATAATATAATTTCTTATTAGACATTTGGAGAAAGATAAATCCTATCTACATGTTTCCAGAGTTGTGCTGCAGGTTAAAGCTCTGATAAGCAGTCTTCCTTATTTTGTTTAGTAATCAACTTATCTCATGGTTGTGGATTGCTAACAGTGATGCAAAACACTGCAAAACAGTGATGACCATATTAAATGCTTTTGCGTGTATAAACAAAAGATGATGATGACGCGTAGGTTGCGTTTGGTTTGCGTTTCGATTCTTCCTGAGCAGCATTTGGCTCTGCTTTTCTACAGCCTAATTAGCCTAATTGCAAATTTTATAGGGTCAAGCTCTTTGGGCATAAGATTCATAATGTGAGAGAATTGGAGATGGAGAGGTAAAAGAAATCTGTGTGTGGAACTTGTGTTGTTCACTACACTCCAGATATTGTTCTCTCTATAGTGGATCTGTTGCTATGGCAACAGCATCATTCTTGTGTTTTCTTTAATCTTTCTGAGGCTTAAATGATAAACATGGCTTAGTGCTAGATATACCCATTCACATTATACACTGTATATATCAGATGGGTTTTAGAGTATGGCTAAACAGTATATCATTTTAGCGCTGATTAGCACTGAATTCTGAACATGCAATAAAATAGTCACATCACCAAGCCTGGAATACATTTACATTTATTCATTTGGCAGACACTCTTATCC
Organism: Ancistrus triradiatus; assembly: GCA_025084515.1. Lineage (NCBI taxonomy): Eukaryota > Metazoa > Chordata > Actinopteri > Siluriformes > Loricariidae > Ancistrus > Ancistrus triradiatus. The sequence goes on along the minus strand of JAJAGP010000145.1, from coordinate 532,812 downwards.
AGAGTGACTTACAAAATGTGAAAACAGTTGAAGGTGCCATGATGCAAGTGCTTGATAATCTGTAAGTGCAACCCCAAATAAGAAAAAGTTGGGACAGTAAGGATGAGAAGGGTTTACGTATTTCTTCCTCTACAGTGCATAATATCATTAAATGACTCAAGGACCCTGGAGAAATTTCAGCGCATAAACATTTTAGAGCAACATGTTCGGCCTTCAAGATGACATCCTGCGTGAAATTTTAAACAAGACGACGGAAACCCACATGCTGCACATATTACTAAGGCATGGCTGAGGAAAAAGAGGGTACTTGTATTGGATTGACCTGTCTGCAGTCCTGACCTGTCCCCAATTAAGATTGTGTAGAGAATTTTGATAAGAAAAAAAAAGAAATAAAACAAAAGAAGAGTAACAATAACAACCATGTACTGTTGTACAATTTAAGATGTGTTTGCAGGGACGAATAACATCTGAAACACTTCATCGCTTGGTATCCTCTGTGCCAAAACGCTGTTTAAGTGTTGTTCGAAGGAATGGCAACATTATAAAGTGGTAAATGCTTTACCGTCCAAACTTCTTTTGGAATGTGTTGCAGGCCTGAGATGTAGGAATGGATGGATATTAACAAATTAAATAAAGTCGACCAGTCAAAACATGAATTATCTTGGGTTCAGTCTGTCCGCAATGAAATAAGTCAAAGGAAATGTAAGACACGCTATGTTTATTTTTTATTTGAATTTCCCCTACTGCCCCAACTTTTTCTGATTTTGGGTTGTATATCTATACATCTAAGCATCAACTCATGAGATAAGAGAAAGATTCAGTAAACTTATATGTACATACCTGTATATTATAACCTATAATTTGCCTGAGTACATTCTTTACAAAGACACCATTATGTGCCGAACCTCAAATTCCGATCATGGTGCTAAATACTATTTCAGTTCTACAGCTGACATATAAATCAGATGACTGTTATTTTAAAAGATAAGTAAATATACGTTATTTCTTTTAATACAGTTATCCACAGAACCTTTCCAACTAGAGAATTATTCCTGAGAAAGTTGTTTACATCGTTCTCTTTTTTATCCACAAGTGTGTTCATCCCACGCACTTAATGCTAGTGTATAACAGGTTACTCTCTCCTCCTACAGATGTGGACACCACTAAAGACCCATGCCAGAAGGTGAAGTGTAGCCTGCACAAGGTTTGCGTTGCCCAAGGCTACCAGCGTGCTGTGTGTATCAACCGCAAGAAACTGGAATATAGGTGAGCTGAAGCTTCAATTCTTTCTCCTTCTGTTTTTGTTTTTCTCTGTTTTTCATTGCTTCTTGGTGTACTGCAGAGATTTTGAAGTCCTTGATCTGTCATAAACATTCAATAACAAATTTCACTTACGATAAATACAGGTGCTCACACTCTTCTTCCCACATTGCATCCTGGTGCCATCACTTCACTGGTATATATCCCTTTTCTGTATTTTATATATATATATATATATATATATATAGATATATATAGATATATATATTATATATATATATATATATATATATATATATATATATACATACATATATATATACACACACACACACATATATATATATATATATATATACATATATACATAAAACAAAAGAGAAAGAGGGATGTTCTGACAAATGGGTTCAATCAAGAAAAAAAACCTGTTCATCTAGTTATTGTGTACTATAAAGGCTCATTCTGTACTGAAAATACTTTAAGTTATATCATTAAACTTTTATTATTCTAGCTGTTGTTGGTTTTTTTGTTGTGTATACCCAAGTCTGCTTAAGTGCCACTGCAGGACAGAACAATGGAAATGGAAACAAAAAAATGTATGAAATAACAAAAAAACAATACTGATTGTAGACTTTCTCATGTATTCTTGCTTGGATACCAAAAAAAAACTGCCACCGGCCACAAATTTCCACCACCATCTTCATAAAAAATGATTACAGTTATATAGCTGTCATTTTGATTGTTGTCAAATCACAAGTAGGTGTTCTTTTAAATGTACATGGTGGTTAGAAGTATAGAACTGGTCAGATGATTATTATGCATGTTGAACTAATGGTCATGTTTTTACAGACTGAAGCATTCGATGCCTCAGCAAAACAGCTGCAAGCCTTGCCCAGCGTCTGCCTCTGGGCCCGTGTGTGGTTCTGATGGACATAACTACGCTTCTCAGGTACAACCAAGCTGTTACCTTCCTGCATATTTAGTTTAATTTATTTAAGGGTTACATTAGCTCAAACTAATTGCATTGAGTCAAGCTGCCAGTGATAACCTAATATTCCCATTTGGTTGGTTCAGGCTTGTTGATTTACTGTTGCTGACTGACTTAAAGCATTCTTTTTGACCCTTGTGAAATTCTGCAGCAAAATGCAAGAAGAGGAATGCTGTTTAACAACAAAATGCAAACTAGGTTTACTGATATTACTGTTTTTTAAACAAGCTCAGAGATATTATTTAGTGAACTTATTATTTGGTAAAATAAGATTTTTATGCCCTATTATAATTTATTATCATTTTAAGACCACAGCAGTTAAAGTGAAAGGATGTAATTCAACTGCACTTAGCTGTATTCCAAAGAGCATCATGTGATGTTAATGAATGCTTGCATTTACATTTACATTTACAGCATTTAGCAGACACCCTTATCCAGAGCGACTTACAATTGGTACAATCTTACAATCCAAGCAATTGTGGGTTAAGGGTCTTGCTCAAGGACCCAACAGTGGCAGATTGGCAGTGGGATTTGAACCCTGGACCTTCTGCACCTGTACAATACATCTCCATTAATGCATATAATGTCTTATACAGTGTGGATTTTCTGGGGGTCTGGAACAGATTAATTAAATTTACATTATTCCTTATTGGAAGAATTTGCTTGGTACTCGTCATTTTCGGTACTCAACAAGCCTTCTGGAATTAACAACGAGAACCGAGGTACCAGGGGGTATTTATATTATTGTCACAGCTGGCACAGTTTGTAAAATGCATCCTGTGCACGTTAGTAAAGGGATTGGCCAAACAGATATTTCTCTTTCCCTCCACAAATCAGCATGCACAGTGACAGTAAGCCAGTTTGATATTCGCTTGCTGCTAGAGGTTATCCATTTATGTTCACTTTTGAGGTACACAAAAAATTAGATAAATGGTCCATAGGGATTCCGGTTATTAGAATATGGAAGTATGCGTGCCCTTCAAATAGAAACAGGGACAGGAAGAAAAGGATAGAGATTTATGAATAGTCTTTCATCTATTACTGACCTTGTTGCGTGTCTGAGTTGCTGAATGAAATTAGTTTGCAGTGCAGATGCTTTTTTAAATGAGTCATCTTACTTGCGGTCACCTTTATTAATATTTCATCCGAATCTAGACTAAAACCACTGCTCTTAGAGCCTATTGCTGCAGCTAATCTTATGTATCTGTGTGTGTGTGTTTGTGTGTGTGTGATCTCAGTGTAAGCTGCAGCATCAGGCCTGTCTCACAGGGAAGGAGCTGAGTGTGAAGTGCAAGGGTCTTTGTCCATGTTCCACCACAGCTGTGCCAAGTACAGCACCAGACAGTAGACATGGTACGTAGCACTTTCAGTCAATACCAAATTACTGCAGCTGCTGCTACTTCAGCTTCAGCTACTTCAGCTTCATCAGCGAAGCTTAGCCAGCTCTATGATTTATTTATTGTTGCACTTGCACACATAGCATTTCATTGCTCCTGGCAGTAGTCTGTTCCAGTTTAGGTGTTTAGAGCGGCAGTCCACTGCAGTGCTGTGTGTGGCTATTAGCCATTCACTGACCCACAGAGCAGATTTACTATACTGCCTGTCGTGAATCTGATGTACATAAACCATGGGAAACAGGGACTCTTATCTACTTGGAATGCTTTTGTTTTACAAATACAGTGGTGCTTGAAAGTTTGTGAACCCTTTAGAATTTTCTACATTTCTGCATAAATATGACCTAAAACATCAACAGATTTTCACACAAGTCCTAAAAGTAGATAAAAAGAACCCAGTTAAACAAATGAGAGAAAAATATTGTACTTGGTCATTTATTTATTGAGGAAAATGATCCAATATTACATAATAGTGAGTGGCAAAAATAGTATGTGAACCTTTGCTTTCAGTGCAGCAATAACTGCAACTAAACGTTTCCTGGAACCCATTAGCCCATTCCTCCGTACAGAACAGCTTCAGCTCTGGGATGTTGGTGGGTTTCCTCACATTAACTGCTCGCTTCAGGTCCCTGTACAACATTTCGTTTGAATTAAGGTCAGGACTTTGACTTGGCCATTCCAGAACGTTAACTTTATTGTTCTTTAACCATTCTTTGGTAGAACGACTTGTGTGCTTAGGGGCTTTGTCTTGCTGCATGACCCACCTTCTCTTAAGATTCAGTTCATGGACAGATGTCCTGACATTTTCCTTTAGAATTCTCTGATATAGTTCAGAATTCATTGATCCATCAATGATGGCAAGACGTCGTTGCCCAGATGCAGCAAAACAGGCCCAAACCATGATACTACCACCACCATGTATCACAGATGGGATAAGGGTCTTATGCTGGAAGGTAGTGTTTTCCTTTCTCCAAACAAAACGCTTTTCTTTTAAACCAAAAAGTTCTCTTTTGGTCTCTTCCACACACAAAACATTCTTCCAATAGCCTACTGGCTTGTCCACGTGATCTTCATCTTTTTGGAGAGCAGTGGCTTTCTCCTTGCAACCCTGCCATGCACACCGTTGTTGCTTAGAAGTAACCCGGGGTCTTTTGTGACCTCGCCAGCAATTACACACCTTGCTCTTGGAGTGAAATTTGTTAATTGACCACTCCTGGGGAGAGTAACAATGGTCTTGAATTTCCTCCATTTGTACACAATCTGTCTGACTGTGGATTGGTGGAGTCCAAACTCTTTAGAGATGGTTTTGTAACCTTTTCCAGCCTGATGAGCATCAGCAACTCTTTTTCTGAGGTCCACAGTAATCTCCTTTGTTCGTGCCATGATACACTTCCACAAACATGTGTTGTGAAGAGCAGACTTTGATAGATCCCTGTTCTTTAAATAAAACAGGGTGCCCACTCACACCTGATTGTCATCCCATTGATTGAAACACCTTCAAAGGAACTGCTAATCCTAGAGGTTCACATACTTATGCCACTCACTTTTATGTAATATTGGATAATTTCCCTCAATAAATAAAGGACCAAGTATAGGATTTTTGTCTCATTTGTTTAACTGGGTTCTCTTTATCTACTTTTAGGACTTGTGTGAAAATCTGGTGGTTTTATGCCATATTTATGCAGAAATATAAAAAATTCTAAAGGGTTCACAAACTTTAAAGCACGACTGTACAATTGTCTTGCTTTGCAACAATCAGTGTCATGCCAAAAAGGTGCAATGGAAAATGCAGATGAATTCTGCCATTTTTTTCACTGACATTATTCAGCGCCAATAAATGTACTTGCATTCACTGCATATTACTAAGTATAATATCTGTTAACTAAGTGTAACAGATATTAAACATGAACAGATTTAAAATCCCATTTTCCTTAAAGTATATACCACTTCGCCAAATGTATGTGGACACCCACACATAATATCCACATGTTCCCTCCCCTTGCTGCTTCACTCTTCTGAAAGGTTGTTCTATAGAGTTTTGTGCTATGGATATGGGGATTCACTTCCATTACTGCCTTTTCACGTGGCATGTGGTCAAACGATAAAGACAAATTTGTGGACAGATGAGACCAAATTAGAAATTCCTGTTTTAAATGAAAAGTGTTATGATGAAAGAAAAACACTGCATTCCAGAGTTAGAACATTATGCCATTTTAGAAACATGGTGGTGGTCGTATCATGACTTGGGCCTGTCTGGTGTATCAATGAACAATGAATTATGAATTGTGCAAAGTGAGCAAAACAGGGAAGCAATCCTGGCATGTACCAAACTTATATTTACATGTAGAGCATTTAGGTGATGCCCTTATCCAACGCAAGATAGAACTGCAGGTTAAGGGCTTCACTAAAGGGTCCAAAACTGGCAGCTTGGCAGAGGAAGCATTTGAACTTTCAGCCTTCCAGTTAATCAGAGCTATAACTACTGGGCCCCCCATCCCCAGTTTCTCCAAAATTAGTCTGTCAGATGGCCAAATAATGATGTTTGATTAATCACTCCACATTCCAATTATGGTGCACTTTGCACCCCTCAGATCAATGCTTGGTATTACTTCTGTTGATCTTAGGCTTTTGTGTGGCTTGAAGAGCATGGAAATCCACTTAACAGTTTACCAAGACAGCTCTAGCAGGACTGAAATATGACAGCTTCTTGAAAGGTGGTGTCCTTTGACAGTGAGAGTAACTGAGCTCTTCAGTATGGCCCATTCTACTGTCAGTGTTTGTCTATGGAGTTTGCTTGCCGTATGCATAATTTTATGCACCTATTAGCAAATTGTTTTCTTAGATGGGATTCCACATATTCCACATAGGGACCATGTTTTGTGTAGTACTGAAGAGGAATACAAATTAAATAAAATTAGAGATTTTCATCTAGCATGCCATGAATTTGATTTATAAGTAGTTTATATTCTGTTGCTTTCTCTCGCTGCTACGATACAGATCTGAAATTTTATGATGTATTTGGGTATCTTTATGCCCCAATAGGTTATTTCAGATTAGGGTGACTTTTCCAACGTACCAAACTCTTATCTTTTCCTCTACAAACCCTTTGGTTTGCCTGCTTTTTCTGCTCATTTACCTCTCTTTAGATTCTGGCCTTTTTTTTTACTTTCTCTCGTCATCTCCCCTAGAGAGTTGCACAGGCCAGGACCTGGCAGATTTGGGCGATCGTCTTCGGGACTGGTTCCAACTGCTCCAGGGCAGCGCCAAACAGAACAGCACAAGCAAGCCTGCAGTCAGCTCAGCATCAAGTGAGGCCCCAGAGCTGTCGGCTGTCTGCTTACTTATTTATTCCATTCTGAACAATCTCACACCAGTCAGCTTTTATTGATCTGTCTAAGAACAAAGCTCACTACTGAGAAGGGTATAACAGTTTGCATGTTATATCAGAAATGTCCTTACAGACTCGAATAGCATTGCTTGTAGGTGCTACAAAAATGTATCACCATCGGCTTACATCACATAAGGCTGTAATTGGACATACGCTCAGTGATCACTGAATTAGGTACACCTCCTTGTTTCTACACTCATTGTTCATTTTACAGCTACGCTTACCATATAGAATCACTTTGTAGTTTTACAATTACAGATTGTAGTCCATTTATTTCTCTACTTACTTTGTTTGTCAGTAGTCAGGACACCCACGGGGTCCCCACAGATCAGGTACTAGTTGGGTGGTGGATCATTCTCAGCACTGCACTGACACTGACACTGACGTAGTTGTGGTGTGTTAGTGTGTGTTGTTCTGGTGGGAGTGGATCATACCCAGCAGTGCTGCTGGAGGTTTTGGAGTGAACACCTGTGTCACTGCTGGACTGAAAATAGTCCGTCAACCAAAAATGTCTAGCCACCAGCTGTAGGCAGCCTCCTGTGAGCATAGATGAAGGATTAGAGGATGGCTAACACAAACTGTGCAACAACAGATGAGTTACTGTCTCTGACCTTACAGCTACAGGGTGGAGCAATTAGTTAGACATGCCTAATAGACTGCAGTGAGTGAACAGTGTTTAAAAACTCCAGCAGCACTGCTCTGTCTGAATTGTACCAGGAAAGCACACACTAATGCACCACCACCACACCAGTGTCACTGCAGTGCTGAGAATGATCCATCACCCATATAGTACCTGATCTGTTGTGGGGATCCTGCCCATTAGTGTCCCCTCAGTAAACTAACAAAGTATGTAGAGAAACAGATGGACTTCAGTCTGTAATTGGAAGAACTACAAAGTGATTTTGTATGGTAAGTGGAGCTGCTAAAAGCGCAAAGAGTACAGAAATGAGGAATAAAGTACCTAAAAAAAGTGATCGCTGAGTGTACATTCAGTTGAACCCTCCTGTTGTGTACCAATCAAAGTTCCATCTCTGGTATTTATGGTCAGATTTGGCTAGGCCAAAATACCAAACAGGCTGAAATTGAACAGTAAACAGCTGGACAGATAATTCTGAACTTTTCTCTTTACAGTCCTGGACCGCACTCTAGTTGCAACCTGTAAGGATTCAATTGGATGGATGTTCTCGAAGCTGGACACTAATAACGACCTGTATCTGGACCAGGCTGAAATGGCTTCCATTAATCTGGACAAGTATGAAGTATGTATCCGGCCTTTCTTCAATTCTTGTGATTCTTATCGTGATGGAAAAGTCTCCACAGCTGAGTGGTGTCTCTGCTTCTGGAGAGAGAGTAAGTTTTATTATTTTAAGTTTAATAAAATGTCACTTCCATTTTGCCTTTTTAATGTTTAGCTGTGTTTAAGTAATTTATACAGGCTAACAGGGCAGGGAAATATGACAATATGGCATTTATATTGAGATATATTAATGGAGAGACTATAGGGTTTCAGCATTTAGGTTTTTAGCATTTTAGCAGGAACTAATAAGGAGTAACTCTTGACCTCCAGTGGTATCTCAGTTCTCGTTGTTAATTCGTTCCAAAAGGCTTGTCGAGAACCGAAAACGACGAGAGCAAATTTTTCCCATAAGGAATAATGTAAATTGAATGAATCCGTTCCAGACCCCCAGAAAATCCACCCTATATAAGGCACCATATGCATTAATGGAGTTGTACACAGGTGCTCCAAGTTTTACGATGGAGATACGTTCTGACACATTGCTGCTCGTCTGCAGTTTGCTAAAGACCACATGGATAAGCCAGAAGGCTATTTGAAGAATATTTTGTTGGACGGATGAAGCAAGCAGCTAATGTGAGGAAACCCACCAACATCCCAGAGTTGAAGCTGTTCTATACGGAGGAATGGGCTAATATTTCTCCAAGCCAGTGTGCAGGACTGCACATTCTTCCAATAGCCTTCTGGCTTGTCCACGTGATGTTTAGCAAACTGCAGATGAGCAGCAATGTTCTTTTTGGAGAGCAGTGGCTTTCTATTTGCAACCCTGCCATGTTCATGAGATCTACAGTTACAGGAAATGTTTAGTTGCAGTTATTGCTGCACAGGAGGGTCACACCAGATACTGAAAGCAAAGGTTCACATACTTTTGCCACTCACTAATATGTAATATTGGATCATTTTCTTCAATAAATAAATGACCAAGTGTAATATTTTTGTCTCATTTGTGTAACTGGGTTATAACTGGGTTTCTACTTTTAGGACTTGTGTGAAAATCTGATGATGTTTTAGGTCATATTTATGTAGAAATATAGAGAGTTCTAAAGGGTTCACACACTTTCAAGCACCACTGTATGTGAGGTAGGTGATCCTGTGACCTTGCAACAGTATTGCTGAGTTACAAAATGAGTAACAGTATGATTCATTTAACATTTTACCTCGATTAATGAATGATGATTTTGTTTTTTGGGGTTTTGTTTTCTGTTGTTTTTTGCTGTAAACATGTTCAACTATTAAAACTGGGATATTTTTTCTGATGAAAGACTGCATATGGTTGAGATTTCAAAATAACTGAATGAAACACAGATTGACTATTTATGGTTATTTATTGAATATTTCACCCAATTGAATTCCTTTGTGATTTGGTAGGATGTGGCATTGGTTATTGCTTTCCATTTACTTGAATCTTTCTCATATTGTGTAGCGTTTGTAAATAAACAGTGAGGAATATATTGTTCATTATTAAAAAAAGTATGAACAGAATAAAAAAAAGACAAAATCGAAATAATTGTCATGGGCAAGATTACGTCAGTTGGTGCGTCAATGGTTATGAATGACGGTTTTGATTCATTTTCGATTAAATGCCCAGCCCTACTTAAAGTGCCCCCATATATGCTTGATGGGGTTTAGGTCAGGTGACTCTGGAGTAAAGTCCATGACAGTCAGCACTCCTTGATAATCTTAGCTCTTCGGATTGCGTTTTGTAAGCTCTGAGATGTGTTGGTGGAGTATGAATCCTGCTCCACAAAGATCCAAACAAACATTTTCACTAGTGCCCTCAGACATTTGGCCACCACTGCATAGACACAAATTCAGATATAGATACAACAATAACAATAAACTCAAAATATTGAGTGAGAGTAAATCTGGTGTGCTTAGTGTCAAGTGTCACTGGGATTATCCCTCACATTGACAGTACTCACTCAGACTGCACTAGATTAGATTTAATTGGTTTTCTAAATATATTCTAACATGGAGAGACAAATTCAACCATATGTGCGATTTTTGGATTAAAGTCTCACAGTCTCGCCGTCCACTGACCAACTTTAGGGTGTGATTTTCTACAGTAGCCTTTCCATGTGGTGTACAGGGACAGATTTATCTTATGTAAAATGGATAAATGTCTTAAGTATTCCCTGTGTCATACATAGTGTTTACAGAGGAAACAGTACTGAGTGAAAATGTGAAGCGAGTGGAAATCTGCAGCTGATATGTGTTGGTGTTGGGGAATTACCAAGCATATTGCTAGGACTAACTGGGTTCTATTAATAGGAAATATTTTCTCTGCATGCGTATATATGGGCACACCTCACCACGAAGCAGGATGAGATTGTTTTACACAAACAAGCATATGTTCCTCCCTGCAATACAGGAACTGCGCAGAGGTGATTTTCAGCACTAGACGAGCTTTATTCGTGTTATGTGATTCTGGCTGAGCATCATCATCCCTCCTGAGGCGGGTGCAGTTGCTTTTGGCCTGTCACACTTTGTCTTGCCCTCAGATTTCCCCCGGCGAGGTGGAAATGGCCATCACAGGGCATCGCATAACAAAAACAACATCACTTCTGCTTGTTGACAGCCTGCTCAGCCTGGGTCGCTCTGGGACTTAAACCAGCCAGCCAGGCAGGCAAAAACTGAGCACGTGTTTAAGACTTGAAGGGCATAGACCTCATATGAGCTCAGAATCTGGCTTTTATGTCTGGGTAGGTGGTCGAGCAGTTGGACTGATTACATGGATTAATTTTTGTTTTATTTGTTTACTTTTTTTAAAATGACTATAAATAAGGTTCCATGTGGAATTGCTTGAAAGATCATATTTGTATTAAAAAAATAAAACTTTGAATATGTTTTGACAGTATTGCTAGTTCTGTATTTTATGATGTGACTGTTTGACAAAATGAAGGTGCTGGAGCATGACTTGTAGATGAGCTGCAACTGGAAGTGAATGACAAAATGCTGGTTTCTTTTGAGCCTCAGCGGTTGGCTGGAACAGATTTGCACCCTGGCTCCCTCTAATACTCTAATTGTTTTACTCCTCAGAGCCTCCCTGCCTGGCTGAGCTAGAGAGGATCCAAATGCAGGAAGGAGCCAAGAAGAAACCGGGTATGTAGAAAGAGTGCTGGAGAAAAGCTTCCTGTCTGGAAGCCACACAGCAGCAGGTTGTGGTGTGCAAAGAGTCAGACATACTTCTAACAGCATTCCTTGTACAATGAGACTAAAATAAAAAAGGTGAAGTAGTAACAAATGCATTGGGAAAGAAGATGATAGATTGAGATTAAAACAGAAACCGTAGGTCAGAGCTGCAGGCTGACAGAGGTTAGGTAAGGACCTGATTATCAAACATCACTAAGGAGGTGCTGGAGATTAGCATGAGACAGAGCTTTCAATAGGCAATGTTCATCTCTGCCACCAGCAGGACTCCCCCAAGGACAAGTTGCAGATGCAGCAGTCATCCAGAGGCCAAATATCCATGTTCCACAATGACTTTACCCCAAGCTGGAGTCAGTATATATCATCTACCCTTTAGACAGATAAAGTACATGGCAGTAATATTTAGAAACATTTTCCAAAACTGTACTATTGGTGTAATTGTTTATGTATTGAGTGGCTCGGTGGATAGCACTGTCATCTCACAGCAAGAAGGTCCTGAGTGGAGTGGTCTGACTCCTCCCTGTCTGTGTGGGTTTACTCTGGGTGCTCCGGTTTCCTCACACAGTCCAAAGACATGCGTGTTGGGCTCATCGGTGTCTTAATAAAAGTGCCCCATCTGAGTGTGTGTGCCCTATGATGGATCGGCACCCTGTGTCGCCAGCTAGGCACTGGCTTTCCTCGCAACCCTATTCAGGATTAAGGGGATAAGAAAGTGAATGAATGAATGTTTATGTATTCGTACTCAGTTATTTGCTGACATTGTGGCATTTATATTTCATTTACATTTATGTCATTTAGCAGACGCCCTTATCCAGAGCGACTTACAATTGGTACAGTCTTACAGTCCAAGCAATTGTGGGTTAAGGGTCTTGCTCAAAGACCCAACAGTGGCAGCTTGGCAGAGGTGAGATTTGAACCATGGACCAACTTCTTGTCCATAGTCCAGTAACTTAACCGCTAGGCCACCACAGCCACGTGGTTTGGCACGTTTTATTTTGTTTAAAATTAATATTTCTTGATAAATAATGATTTCTTTTTTTCCCCTAAGACTAAACTTACTTAATTAAAAGTTGGATTTTTATTTTTTTAATTTTGAGATTAAGCTAATTCACTAAAAGGCGAATTTCTTATAACCTTTCTTATATGTTTACTGATCTTTACCAGGGCTGCCAATAATTGTGAATGGGACTGTAGACAGATCAATAGATTACATTATATTATACTATATGAGATCAGTTGGACAGGCAGAAGCACAGACAAACGGATAGCTAACTAGTTAGATAGATGGGTGCATATGTATATATTATGAGGGGCCAAATATGAAATGCATAAATGTATCTCTGAATACATAAATGGAACTCTGAATTTATAAACATAACTTCTGAATTTCCTGAATTTACAATTAAAGCCTGTAGTCCATCTGTTTCTCTACATGCATTTTAGCCCCCTTTACTCTGTTCTGTAATGGTCAGGACCCCCACAGAGGTGGAGGAAGAGGATCATTGGTGATGGTGGTGTTAGTGTGTGTTGTGCTGATATGAGTGGATGAGCTGCTTTAGTTTTTTAAACACCTCAGTGTCACTGCTGGACTGAAAATAGTCCACCAACCAAAAAACCTCAGTAGGCAGCATCCTGTGAGCACTGATGAAGGACTAGAGGATGACTAATACAAACTGTACAGCAACAGACGAGCTGCTGTCTCTGACTTCTACAAGGTGGAGCAATAAGGTGACTGTCTCTAATAAAGTGCACAACACTAACACACCACCACCACGTCAGTAACACCGCAGTTCTAAGAATGATCCATCACCAAAATAGTACCTGATCTGTGGGGGTCCTGACCATTAGAGAACAGTGTAAAGGGGACTAACAAAACATGTAGAGAAATAGACGGACTACAGTCTGTAATTGTAGAAACTACAAAATGTTTCTATATGGTAAGTGGAACTGATATAATGGACATTGACTGTAGAAACAAGGAGGTGTACCTAATAAAGTGAACTTCAGTGACCATGTAAATTACTGTGGGTAGAGACGTTATACATAGTAATCAGTTACAACATCCTTGTCAAGGTTGATTCCTGCATGCTTCTTACTTTGCTCAGGTACATGACTTGTCTGCACTTTCAGCCAGGAGCAACACTTGTATGACTTAAGCATGATATGAATTTAAATGTAAATCATGCAGCATGTCAACTGAACGCCTGTGTGCCATCTTAGGTTTGTACATTCCCAGCTGTGATGAGGACGGTTATTACAAGAAGCTGCAATGTGACCAAAGCAAGGGGGAGTGCTGGTGTGTGGACCAGCATGGTGGAGAGTTGATGGGAACCAGAATCCATGGCAACACCGACTGTGGTAAGCACACAACATGCAGGCACACAAACAGTAACAGGGAAGGGCCTGCTTTTTTACACAGGCTCGGATCCACAGAAACATCAGTCACCCTCTGACAGAAGACCAAGTGCTACATTCATTAGGCTAGGTTCATTACCATACTAAAAGAGCAGTTGTCCAGCTTGAAATAAAGGTCTGTAAGATTAATTACTGCTGGCTGAAATGGGCCTGCAGGTGAAGAACAAATCCCTGGTCTGCCTTAAAATAGCCATTGAAAACCCTATCAAAGCATTAGGGCTTGTTTGTTGTACCCAAGCATGTAGCTGAAACCATTATCAGATATAAATTGCTCATTTTGCATTAGGATATTTACGCATAGCAAATCCTCTTGAATCCTTATTATGTGTTTTACTGACAGCTGAAGTTGCAGATTTGCTGTTGAGTTTATAAAATAAAACAATACTTGAATACTGAATGGAAATACCAGAGGAGTTTAGAAAATGCTTGGTTGTGTCCATTTTCCAGATGAGGTTGCTGGCTACTCGGGTGATTTTGGAAGCGGAGTAGGATGGGAGGATGAGGAGGAGAAGGAAGCGGAAGACATCGGAGAAGAGGCTGAAGAGGAAGAGGAGGAAGAGGTGGATGATAGTGGCTACATCTGGTAGAGCGAAACAAAATGGTTTCACGGTCAGAAATTGATTTACTTTGACCACTGGTTCAGAGGCAGCTCCATCTCTTGCTGACACAAAGTTGTTCAAACTGGAGGGTTGGACATCTCTATACTGCACTCCAAACAGAAATGAGCATTGGTCTGGTGGGAAGGGAAGGGGCAGCTGGGTAGTGATTACTGTAGGGAAATTTGGGAACAAGTTGAAACAATGGTCCTATAAATACTTGTGAAACTTTATTTTTGTTGTATGTGCAAGATTGTGCTCTTCTGATAAAGTCTATAGTGTCAGCATTCTCAAACCTAGGCACTGGACATTTTCTCTTTACAAACGAACAGAGCTTTGCAAATGCTAAACAGTGTGCTTCATCATGCATTCTTCTTATGCAAGCAGACATTTATCACAGTATGTTTGGAAATGTTACCTTTTAGTCTCAGACTTACTGCAACCTTCAAGTGTAATACATTATGTATAATTCATTGTATCATCTGTGTATCATCAGTGTAAATGAACAGTAGTCATGTCATTTCCAGGAGTCGGTTTAATTATATCTTGGTCTTTGATGTGCACATCAACTGCAGGCTTAATTGCCTGCTTATATTTTCACTAACTACAGCACAGCAGAATAGTCTTAAAAGCTAGGACCAAAACAACTTCTCTGCACATGGTGTCTAATAAATTTTCTCTTAATTGCATAAAATTGTTTGACTTTAATTCATCTAGTGATTTGGCCGTATGAGAACCACAGCATATGCTGTAAGTGGAACTGAGTCACTCCTATGGCAATATAATACGGTTCCTCACAACAAGCAATTTCTTCCAGATATTTTAGTATGTTCTACAAAGTAATAAATCATAGACCTGGATCCAGCAAAGCAACGTTTTCCTCTTCTGGTCAAAATGAGCAGTCATTTCTTGAAAACATGGTCTCCAATTTCTGATTTCTATCATGGGATCAATTTCAAGTACAGCGATTCAGGCTGAGATGCATTGTTTCAGAGATAACAGTATGTCACAGAGAATATAGGTATGAATAGCCGTACTGTTAGTGGGATGCCAAAGACAACAGAACAAACCTGTCTGTCTGTTAATCAGATTAAATCATCAAACATGGGGAGTTGTTTTGAAAAGATGGTTGCAGAAAGTGCTTTTTAGTATAGGTGGAGACAGTTACAGTGCCCTTTTGGGGTCATAATTTCATATGCACTTGCAATCTGAAGTGAAACACACACACATTAAAAGCTATTATGGTGATTTGTATATAATTGAATGAAAATATACTGTACAAAAATAAGTCTCTAAACAAAGAAATAATATTTATCTCAAAAGTAGGATATCATAAATTCATATAACTTATATTTATTACATTTTAAATGACATATTCAAGCCTTGTTTTGTTTTACTGTTGATCAGTATGGTTTCTAGCTCATGAAAATCAGAAATCCAGTATCTCATATTCTTAGAATATTTTCAAAGATCAAACAGAAAACGATGTACAATACAGAAATGTCCAACTTCTCACAATTATGTTTATTTATAAACTCAATATTTATATGGGGCTTCAAAGATGGTCTTCAGCTTGTCTGCATTGCTGAGTTGTGTGTTTCTCATCTTCCTCTTGGCAATACCCCATAGATTCTCTATGGATTTCAGGTCTGGAGAGTTGGCTGGCCAGTAAAGCACAGTAATATCATGGTCAGCATATCACTTGGTAGTAGTTTGGCACTGTGGGCAAGTGGTAAGTCCTGCTGCATGAGGAAATTGGCATCTCCATAAAGCTTGTAAGCAGATGGAAGCATGAAGTGCTATAAAATCTCCAGGCAGATGACTACGTTGACATTGGACTTAATAAAACATGAACACCAGCAGATGAGATGGCAACCACACCATCACAAACTGCATAAACTTCAAAGACCTTGATTTCACACCTGGACCTTGGACTGTCTCTTCACTCTTCCTCCAGACTCTAGGCTCTTTATTTTGAAATGACATGTAAACTTTACTTTCATCTGAAAAGATGACTTTGGACTATTGAGCAACAGTCCAGTTATTTTTTTTCTCCTTAGCCCAGGTAAGACGCTTCTGACGTTGTCTCTGGTTCAGGAGTGGCTTCATATTAGGAATGTGGCAGTTGTAGCCCCTTTCCTGGGGACGTGTGTGTGGTGTTTCTTTATGCACTGACACCAGACTCAGACCACTCCCAAGTTGATTGTCTCCCAAGTTCTCGAATCAACTTTTCTCGACAAGCATCTCAATCTTTCTGGGGCTTACCCTCATAGTGGAGGGTGTCGAAGATCGTCTTCTGGACAGCTGTCAAGCCAGCAGTCTTCCCCAGTATTGTGTTTGTGTGTGCTGGACTGAACCAATAGATACATGGTGTTTATACTGTTTGAATAGTAACGAACTCAAAACTCGAAACAAAGTAGTCAAATAACTTGAGATATTGGATTTCTGACCTTCATGAGCTATAAGCCATAATGATCAAAGTTGAAACAAAAATGCTTGAAATGTGTAACTTGACATGTAATGAATACAAAATATGACAATTTCCCTTTTAAAATTATGAACGTGAACTTTTTTCTTGATATTCTAATTTGAGATGCACCTGTATTGTTACATAGAAGCACTTTTAATAACATAAATTTATCTTGAGTTTAAATGATACATCTAGTTGACAAATGGCCATGTGCACCATTACTCAACCCCCAACCTTTTACCTTGATAACCTAGTAAACTATTTTGGCAAGTGCTGACAAGATTGCGACACCTTTCTCGTGGAACCTTTGCCCATTCACCTCATGCAAACAGTACCAGCTCATTGAGGTTTGTCTTTTGTGCTGCAACTGCTTTCTTTAAATGCCACCTTCTATATAATTTAACCTCTGGGGACTAAGAAGGCCACTCCAGAACAGATTCCTTAACCAAGCATTGTTTACTTGGAAGTGTGCTTGGGATCATGGAGAGTCCAGTTATCTCCAAGGTTCAAGTTCACCACCGAAGGCAGAACTTTCCTCCTCAAAATGGCTTAGTATTTCTGTGAATGCATGATGCCAGTCACATGGTCAAGATGACATCCCCACGTCATCACTAACCCACCGCCATGCTTGAGTGTGTGGACAGTATTCTTTTGGTCACAAGTGTCTCCTTTCTTGCACCAGACAAACTGCTGGCCAGACAGTTTTGTTTCCTCACTCCATAAACTTTGTCCCAGAACTCTTCAAGCCAATCCAAATTTCTTGTAGCATATTCCAGTCAACACATCTTGTGCTTCTTGGTCAAGAGTACCATATAACATGGAGTCCAGTCATAATGTCTTTGGATGTTAAGTTATCTTCTTATGGTTGACGCTGTTACATTCGTTCCTGCCTTCATCAGGTCATCCTGCAAGTATTGAGCAGTAACAAGGGTTTTTTTCACTGTCCTGATGAGATGGCTAAGGCCTCGATGAAATTTTGGGCTTTCTCTCACAGGCAGCATCATACATTTTGAACTTCTGTACGATGCCCATAATGGTGTATCTAGGAATGTTTAAGAACTTATATCTTCTTATTCAAACTGCCTTTTCAGTGCAATGAAATGATCTCCTCTTTCAGCTTTTGTGACAACTCCTTAGTCTTCACGGTGGCAACATGACTTGAACACATCCCTGGGTGGTGTTTCTATAAACACATCACAGCTGAAGCAAGTCGTTATTGAATTCCCAATGGGTTAGTCAAGTTTAAACCCAACTTCAGGTGAAACAGACTAGCAGCTTTAAAATCAGTAATATTATATAAGGGTTGAATAATTGCGACATATAAGCTGCTATTCTAAAATACACATCATTCATTTATTTGCTGGATCATTTAAGAGGTAGACTTATTTTAAAGCAAGATCTAGCCCTGCTGAAAAGTTTAAAGTTATACATCCTTACTTTCTTTAGGGAGTTGAATATTTCTGATTGCAAGTTTATATATATTTAGTCAACAAAACATTAACAAATAAAAGCACAGTCAATATGCATATTTGTAAGAATGTCGTTATTGGAAAAATGCATCGATAAATGCATCAGTTCACCTTTCAAAAAAAGCCACAAATCCCCAGTGAATTCACGCATATATAACAAGAGCAATCGGCAGTAAACTATGGGCAAATACGCACTAAAACAACCAAGCTGCACTTACTCCCTCTTAAGAGCATGGCTCGTTCTGAAGAATGCTTTACCACTTGTGCTTGCTACAAGGGGCATAATACACGCCGGGTTTAAGTGTGTGTGTGTGAATCATAGATTTTATCTGTTATAGTAATCCATTCAGACAGATGCAGACTAAGTCCTAAGAAAGACCGAGAGCGTGACTGTGTAATATGAAGTAATGAGATTCTTTTCAGATCGACAACAGATAACCACTAGTTTAAAAGTGTTTCAGTGAGAACAAATAATAGCATATACGTTTCAGTTAGATTAGAATTTAAATCTGTATCATTAGAGCGTCTGTCATGTCTGCTTGCGAGAAGAAAGCTGTTGTAATGTCTTCGTCGGCCTGAGTACCATCTCTGACTCTGTTCAGGGTGGTTCAGCTAGTAGAAGATTGGCAAAATAGTACCATTAGTGTAAATATGAGGGTTGAAACAGATACAGTGCATTTGGGTGGGCAGTTGCATTATATTTGCATTTAGTTGCATGTTTCTTTGTCTCAGTATGTCATCTTTTTGCCTCAGTGTAATTATTATTAAAGGCATTGGGCTCCAAACACAGTTTTCTCTATTCAGTGATTGTCCGTGTCATCGAGGATCAGCACTCACATCCTCATCAAGTGGGAAGATGGCTTAGTTCTTCTATCCTGTTGTTGTTTTTGCCAGTTTGTTTAGGGTCGTCATCGTGCCAGAAGGTGAACCATATGTCCATCTTCAGCTGGCTAACAGTGGGCTGCAGGTGGTCCTTAAAAATCTGGGTGTATAAACACTCCCACAACATAATGAGTGTTTTTACATGCACTTAATAATCAGATAACTGCAGAAAACCAGATTTTGTCAGTAATCTGATCAAGGAGTATGCATGCACTTCAGTATTCTGATAATGGGAAACCTCCAGGTTTATAGGCAATAATCGGATTTCTACTTTGCAACCAGCCAATAATCTCAGAAAAATGTGATGTAAACTTCTATTTTTAATATTAAATAATTGAAGTCTTCATTTTCTTGAGTATATATTCCATTTCAGAGTCTCCACAAAGTTTTCAATAGCCATTCAGCGCGTGCTGCATTTAATTCCACGATGGCCAGATCCCACGAGAGAATATCCCACCTGGTCTATGTAAATAAGCCTAAAAGAAGCAAAATCTCTAAGAATAAGCAGAACTGGCAACCCTGTTTTTTTCCGCTGGTTGCTCTGCGCACATGCACAGACTGCCAAATCTGATTGAAATCGGGTAACTTGTACACATGCTATTAGTACTCCAATTACTTAATCTGATTTCTAGATCGGAGTATTCTGTACATGTGACCACTTGTATAATCACATAACTGCAGAAATCTGACTATCATCGGATTATTAAGTGCATGTAAACGCACTCATTGTTGCCACTGCCTTGCTTCATAGTTGGTAATGATCCATTTTGGGTAGTGTGCTGTGCGCTTGGATTTCAGTCTCTGGCTCATCTCAACCTAAAATCATGTTTTCAGAATCTTCCAAGTTTTTGCAATGCATGAGACAATTCAAGCCAGATTTGTGGAAATTTTGAAATCGTTGTTATGTGCATAGGTGGTCTAGTCTTAGCTGTAAAGACTGGTAAGTCTTGAAAAACTTGCCACTGGCCTCTTGACAGCTAAAATAATAAGGTACTGAACAGTACTCTGAATGGTAGTTCCATCCACATTCCAACCACTGTGAATTCTTTGCATTACCATGAATTACTAGTAGTGGGATCCTCAGGGAGCTGTCAGTGTTATTCTGAAGTAATCAAAGCCACTACAACTGATGTCAGGTGGAAGCCAGTCAGCCTGGTGTGTGATTGGTTGTAACAGAGCAAGTGTGTGATTGGTTGTACCAATGAATCTAATCACCATACAGTATTCTCAATGAATGTTGTAGCATTCAAACAATTTCATGCAGGTTAACACACAGGTACCAAGCGGGTAAACTACTAATAACTAGAGACGCACCAGTTGCAAATTTCATTTTCAAAAACATCAGGTTTTTAAAAATATATGAATGGCCGATTCCGATTTTCTTTC
This sequence comes from Ancistrus triradiatus, assembly GCA_025084515.1. Classification (NCBI taxonomy): domain Eukaryota; kingdom Metazoa; phylum Chordata; class Actinopteri; order Siluriformes; family Loricariidae; genus Ancistrus; species Ancistrus triradiatus. The sequence continues at coordinate 512,120 of JAJAGP010000145.1, read as the reverse complement.
TAAGAATTATAAATAACAGCATACAGAAACATTTTAGTTCAACTTATTTTCATGGAAACGTCTTCATTGCTAAAGAAAGACAGCAGGGGCTGCTGGCTTGTGCCTGGCTTAGCTTTAACCTCTTTGCCTGAGTTTTGTCAAATTCCACATATTCAGCGGGTTGCAGCTTTTTTAAATGTCTTAATGGATCATTTTAAAAATGGCTTATTTTTGCTATGAATGTATCACAAACAGCATGCTCTGAAGAGCTTCCACGCTGTAGACATGGCTTTGTACGAAATAAATGCCTATTCCCTTATTAGTATCCCTACTCCCTCATTAGTAATGTGCTAGAGAGAGAGAGACTATTTAGGTGACGAAGTAGCACTCAAAACAACTGAAATCTTAACGCTTCGTTTTCATGAACATGCGTCAGCTGCAGTCTCACAAACAAACCGGCGAGTGGCTGAGTCATGTTTAAAGCTCTGTACACACATGGACCAAATTCTGAATTAAGGTTAGGAAAAGCACTGCTGTATTTGTGCCGTTGTCACCATCATGCACTGCGCAAGTTAAATATGATCAGCACAGAATAGGTTATATGAGACTGAGCAGCTGATCACCAGTTATAAACGATCACGCTGAAAACCACCCGATTCCGGTCGCCGGCTATTCAATCGGTGCATCTCTAGTAGTAACGTAGATCATATGGGGCAAGCAACCTTGGCTGTGTTTGAAGTCCCATACTGCATAATCTCAGTAGTAGTATGAAGTTTAGAATGCAGTGGGTGACAGTTATCATTTGACATACTGAAACCTGTGCGATTACGAAGAGTTAAATGCATGCATGGATCAGTAGTGAATTCCCTCACGAAACGCACTGGGTTGTGGATTTCCGGTCATCTTACTACAAAATACTATGTACTGTTTCTGTGTGGGAATTAAGTAGTGTGAGCAGCACGCCACATCAAACACAGCCCTTGACATTCTCGAGTTGGATCATTAATATCTGATGTGACTGGCTCAGACTCGGAAGCAAAAAGAGTGATATCACGGTTTAAGCCTGAAAGGTCATGATTCCAAAATCAAAGTCTGATTCAAATGGGGAAACTTGACTTTTGTGGTAACAAAATTGACCACAGTCTGATATACATCACCACTGTGCCATCTGAAAGGCTCACTTAAGTAGACTTCTCATAAGCCTATTACACAGAGACAAACAATATTCAAAATAATACTTTTCAAATATTTATATATATACACCAATGGGAGACCAAAATGACTACACATTATGAGAAAGCTGCAGAAGCAGAAGGTCAGCACAAATTCAATATCAAATTAAAAGGCAAGAAATATAATTCCCATTACAATCTGTCACAGTGCATGATACAGCCAGCTAGAGAAAGACCTCATTTTAGATGAGCTGTTACGGCAGAAGACAGTTCATCCAGTACGGCAGAATTAGTTCATGTTAGCTTTGTATACAGAGTCAGAAGTGCTCGAGGCAATGTGGTAGCATGTCACCTTTCACTGTGGCTTTTTGTTCCCCAACCACGCTTTAAGCAGATCTAATTTAATTTGCACCACGTATTCTCCTACAGCATCAGAATGAAAAAGCATTTCATTCAAGGGCATTCAAAATATATTTAATCAAGTTTAGCATAGTTATGACTGACTTGATGCAGACACACTGAGGAACCATGTCACAAGAGAACAGTTAATACCTAAGACATTGCTTACTGACACTGGGTGACATGGTTGGTCTGAAAAAGCTATTTCAGTACCTTCAGTTAAACTTTGAAATGCAGCATCAAACTCTAGAATGCAATATCATTTATGCAAAATTTGTAGTTACAAAAATTTGTTTTTACATTATTTCAATATTGTTTTACATCAAATACATGATAATCATTAAGAATTGCACTTCAACATGTTTTTTTAAGTGCTGAAAATTTAAGTACAGAAAAAATGTAATCCTAATAAACTTATTGCACAGAAATCATTTTTGCTTCATTAAAATAAATTCAGGACTGAAACAGTTTAAAACATTCCGCTTGCCACCATCATATTCTAGGAGACTGACTTTTTGCATTCAGAAAAGTGGAGCAGTTGATTTGTGAATGTTGCATTTCAGAGTGTCATAGTACTCAAAAGGTCATGACACACCTTCTCTGATGGAATGAAATGGAAATTATTCAGAGCTTACTCTGAGGAATCTGGAGTCTCCACACTCTCCTAACATCATCCTCTGCATCGTCCAAGGACTGAAAGACAGTGGAGTCTCCTGTCTGAGTGAAGCGACTCAGAAGTGGCTCCAGAACAGAAACCGGGATGCTGAAGTTTAAATGCGGATATGTCACCTTGGCTGTGAAATCTTTTGTGTTGCTGGAAACAATACCTGTTAAAACATATGCAATGAAAAATGTATTGACTAAGATGGCTTACTTCATGAAATATCCTTGTGAACAATGCATTCCAAATCCATGGACATCACTATTAAGTTGGTTCATCTTTGCTGCAATAACAGTTTCCACTTTTCTGAGTAGGCTTTCTACTAGAATTGTGAACAAGGCCGTGAGTATTTACTTAAATCAGCCACGAAGGCATCAGTCAGGTTTGGCAATGATGTTGGGATTTATAGTGCCTTACAAAAGATATCACCCTCCTTGGATTTTGCACACTTTGTATTGTTACAACCTGGAAGTGCAATGAATTTCATGGTTCAATGGTTCATAATTGGTGAGGAAACTCAACATTCTTTTCAAAATATTTCACACATAAAAAGCTGTGACTGAGTAAGTATTCACCCCCACTGCTGTGAAGCCATTTATTTTAGTTCTGATGCAACAAAGCGCAATGAGAAGTTCCCTAATTAATTGAAAATGGTCCACCAGCATGAAAGTGAAGTGTCATATGATCTCTAGATGGTACCAGTGTTTGAGAGCATGCCTACACAAACATCATGAAGACTAAGGAGCTATCAGAACCAAACAAAATTATAGAAAAGTATAAGTCGGGCAGTGTTTATAAGACTATATCCCAATACTTTCCACTATTAAGAAACCAAAAGAATATGGCAACGAGCCATCCAAAGTCAGTGACTGATTAAAGGCAATCAGAGCAGGTAGATGGGAAAAGCTTGCACTATTTCTCAGACATTCCACAAAACTAGGTTTATGGAAGAGTGTTAATAAGAACGACTTTCTTTTTCAAGCTGAAATCCCATTTGAATTCACGTTTGGAGTTTACCTAACAAGAAGGCATGTTGGAGCTCTGCAAAGTTCTGAAAAAATGTACTCTGGTCTGATGAGACCAAAATTGAACTTTTCCAGTAGATCCTCCACAATCATAGTTTTCCGAAGCTGGTGTCCCAGCTGGTCCCATAAATACTCGATTGGTGATGAATCTGGTGACCGGGCAGACCAAGGAATTGTTGCAATCTGAAGGAGACATTCCTTGGACATCCCTTGCTGTGCTTGGGTGAGTATTATCCTGCTGAAAAATGCCAGTTGGAAGCCCTGCCATGAGAGGCAACATGTGGCCGCAGGATGTCCTGCACATATCTGTTAGTCTCCCTCGTATCACTAGTCAATTCAAGTCAAGTCAGATTTATTTATATAGCGCTTTTTACAATGAAGCATTGTCTCAAAGCAACTTTACAATTTTAGATTATCTACTAATATCTACGTCCAATCCCAAATTGAGCAAGCCTAGGGTGACAGTGGCAAGGAAAAACTCCCTAAGTGTTATGAGGAAGAAACCTTGGGAGGACCAAGACTCAAAAAGGGACCCAACCACCTTGGGCGGCGTAGATGATAAATCTAAGAATGAAACTAAAGTCATGGAGGGATAGTTCAAATAAAATCACTACTAGGGGTGACCGACTATTGTATGCGATGGCTCCCCAGATCATCGCACCAGCAGTTGGTGTAGTAATACTATGTTACTCTTTTACTCACCCATTTTTTATTACTATTACACTACCTCTTGCACAATCTCTGAAGCAGCCGCTGTACATCTCACAGTACAAGCAACAAATGTACATGTGACAAAGTTCTTGAATGTTAAATTAACTTTGAGTTCAGGTATGTCTGCAGATCTATGCAGTTCTTTCACACCAAACCCATCATCATCATCATCAGACAAATATTCTCTAATATTGCTTCATAGTCCAACAGAAGTGTACTTTACTTCACTCCAGATCAGATGTGGTAAATAATGATATCTGCTTGTGTAAGACTGCTAGGCCCTGAAGCCTGAGCCATGAATACCTTGACAAGCAGTGTTTGTGTTGATATTGTTTTCAGAAGCATATTTGAGTCATCAATGGTACAACCAAATAAACCGCCATGAGACAGGTTCAGCTGTTTTTGCTCCTAGATATTTGCTATTCATAGAAACATCACAGGAGCAGCACTAACAGGAAACTGAAGAGTTGACTACTTAGAAAGCTGGCATCTTATGACAGAGCCACGCTGAATCTATTGCCAATGTCTACAGCGATTTCATGGCTGCATGCTGGATTTTATGCACCTGTTAAAACTGTGTACCCAAAGTACCCAAGTTATGTATAAGGAGTGTCCATACACTTTTGCAAAGTAATGTATGATATAAAGCATGGTCTGGTATGGTATGCTTCTGAGAGATGCAGCATTTTTTTCAAAGCTCATATTGGTTATATGGCGCCCCCTACTGATTAAAGAGAGAACACCTATTACTCTATATATATTGAAATGGGCTTTTCACGTAGTTACGATCGATTGATATAGTCCTAACAATCTTTTTTAATGCAATCATTTCACGGGCATGTAACAGACTTAACTGTTTGCATATTACGCCATTTTACTTGTCGACAATTATAGAAACTATACCATACCAAGCAATTCCCCAGTTTTGGCACGAATGACCGCCCCACCGCTGGCGCCACACTGCACTGCACACGTCGTCTGCAGCATCACTAGCTTGTTTTTCAGGTTAATGACTCTGGAGAGGATCCCTGAGGTCAGTGAGGGGCCACAGTTTTTGCCTAAAGCTCCATATCCCAACACGAGCACATCCTCACCTACAATCAGACAGAAATGTCCTGAAAATCAATCACCGTTCTAACAAAATAAAACTACCCATTCCAAATAATCTAATCATGAGCTGATGTATTCGTTCATTCTCTATACCCGCGTAGTCCAGTTCAGGGTCAAAGGGGGCCAGGGCCTATCCAACAAGGAACCAACCCTGGACAGTGGTCCAGTCCATTGGGGGCACATGCAAACAGTCACTCGTTTGCACTGGAACACTTTTGAGCCAGCGAGTGATCTGACGCATGTCTTTGGATGGAAACACACGGAGAAAACCCACGCAGACATGGAGAAAAAATACAAATTCCTCACAGATATAATTTATTATATATAAAAATGTAGAGGGGGTGGCTCAGTGGGTAGCACTGTTGCCTCGCAGCAAGAAGGTCCTGGGTTTAATCTCAGGTGGAGTGGTCTGGGCCTGCATGTCCATGTGTCTGCGAGGGTTTACTCCGGTTTCCTCCCACAAACCAAAGACATGCACGTTAGTTTAATTGGTGACTCTAAAAGTACACCTAGTGTGTGAGTGCATGTGCGCTACAATGGATTGCCGCCCTGTCTAGGGTTGTTCCTGCCTTGTGCCCTGTGCAGCCGGCTTGGCACTAGCTCTTCTGCGACCCTGTCCAGGCTCAAGCAGATAAGAAAGTGAATGAATGAATGAAATATGTACAGGTATGCGCAGTTTAACATCCATCTGACCAACGTTTAATATCCAAAGTCTTAAGAATTATTATTAGTACAGGAAATAAAATCTATACATCTGAATTCACACGTTACGACAGAATACTAGTATGCGGGAACCCTTGCGACAGAAAAGAGAATCGCAGTCTTGAAGGAAGAAAGAGACATAGTAAGGTTCCTTTTGTTTTTGGTAAGCGTTTCAAATTTGATAAAAGACACAAAGATAAGAATTGCTGTATTGTACAGTACAGTGCTGTACTAAATGCTTTCATGCTGTGTTTTAATAAATATTGTTGTTTAAAAGAAAACCATGGGTGACTTATGGTAATGTGCGATCAAGATCCATGTTGGTCAACGTCCTGTTTGACAGAAAATAATGGAGACGTTAAACCTAAACCTAGTCACATAATAAAGAATATTCAGATTGAAATTACATATTGAAATTACAGAAGCATTTCATGTACACAAACATTTTATAAAAACAATCTGAAACAACCAGTTGTAAAACTGAAACGTAGTTTTACATCAGAGCTGTATTTGCCTAATATGTTGTATTCCATGTTCCATATAATTTACATTAACTACATTTAGGAGATGCCCTTATCCAAAGTGACTTCAAATCCAGTTACTGTAAAAAAACAACAAAAACAAACAAACAAACAAACAAAAAAATGACGAAGAGTATCAAGGGAATTTAGAGACATAGAATATGTTCCTTATTAGTGGAGATAAGAAGCTGTAAGAATAAAAGCTCAATACACATCATTGCTGTGACACCAAGCTAAAAATGGTAACCATGCTCAATTTAAAATAGCTTAGGGTATTATCTTAAGGACATATTTAAATAGATTTATTGACAAAAACAACACAAGCAAGTGCTGTTTCCAAAAACATATTTAACACAACAACGTATAGCTTCTGGATTGTTTTCCATACACTTAATTTTAACCATTGTATTTTCTTACAAATGTCATACATTCTGGATTAAGACCTTAAATTACTGATTCCCATTTCTTTTTGTACCAGTACACCAAAACAAATTGCTTGTTTGTGAAAACTTACTTGGCAATAAACCTGATTCTGAAATAAAACAAAATAAAAGTCTAAAGAAATAAAAACCCAACACGGCGCAGAAAGAAATTAATTTAGTCACCCCTCATGTACAGCACTGTCTGTCAATTTAATTGAAGTAGAAGGAAGAGGAAACTTCGAAAGGACACTGGGTCATAACTCCATAGTTTTGATGCCAGATGACACACTAATTCATATAAATCATGTAACCTTACCAGGGCTAAAAGTGCTTGTTAACTGTGGCACCAGGACATCTGAGAAGGGCTCCTGAAGCTTCACTACTGCAATATCATAGGGAGAAGATGCCTTGGAAGAGTACAGCACCCGACCATTCACAGCATGGAGCCTAAGTAAAGAAAGGCAATACCTTGGTGACTAAAAAATTATGTTAAGCCACAAGCATGCTCCAAAAATCTCACATACCTTTGACTAGTGTTGCCTGTGACCTTAAGAAATCTTCTACCATTCACCACGTGTCTGCAGGTTATCATCAACTGTGGGTTTAGCATTATTCCAGAACCCCAAAGCTGTCCACTTTCAACCACCACTACCGTGGGGCATTTTCCAAGGTTTAGGCATACATCCACTAGGACTGGAGGGATGCTGGTAAACGAGTGTGCTGAGATGTCTCTCAGTGACTTATGAGAAGTTGTGGCCTGAAGGATATTTTTCAATATTATGTGCACTGAGCACACAACAGTGAGACCAATCCATTCATTTGACTTCCAACACAGTGACGAAGTGATTAAGCCCACAAGGTATGGCGAATCTCCATAATTGACAAAAAGGCCTCCTCCCTCTGTCCCAGGCAGACAGCGGGCATCAGTCAAGATCAAAGCATTGTCCTCTCCTGCCAGATTACTCACAATGCCTTTGCTCAGCGTGCTCATGAACAGATCTAGACACAAGGAACCAAACGGAGATCCACAGGCCAGGACAGAACGCCCCTTCTCAAGAGTTGTACTCTTCACCCATCGCACGGAATCACCGTGGGTACTGGCGGGCATTTTCAGAACTGCGAACCAACTCAGAAAACAGGAGTCAAGGAGAATTTCAGCATCCTCCTCACCATTATAGAAGTTCCATTTTTCAGCTTCTGTGAATAATTTTTGGAAAGTCCTCTGGAACTCGACACAGTTGACCATCATGAGGAGCTCAGCTCTTTGATGACAAGTTAAGGGTCCATTCTTAATGCACTGATTCCCTGTGAAGTCTGTATGATGTATAGAAACTTGGATGTTATTCTTAAAGTTGTTAGCAGTCAGTAGGTTGGGGGTTTTGTTTATACAGCCTTTATCGATTAAGAAGCGAGAAAACATCAGACCACTGCAGAGCACCAGTCCAGACTGGTAGTTTAAAACGACCCCACTGCAGCTTAGAGGGGTCTGTGGTTTCTGATTGTAGCTGCTGTCAGAAACAGTGACAACACAACATGTCTGCTCCAGCGACATTTTCAGTATAAAAATCCTATTTGGTTAAGGTCTTTTTCAGCTGGAACTAACCAACTCCAAAATAGTGTCAAGAGATTGGTGCTGTACTGAAATGTATCTCAAGGGTACAAAGCAGATTTGTATATGGACAAACTGCCCTCTATGTTTGCTCTCTCTCTCACAAACAAAATGTAATTTTCAGTTTCTACTATGAGATTTCTAATTACAGAGGGAGTGGATATGGATGCTTTTATTGTGAATTGAGTTCTAAGTCCGTTGGCAGCTGATTTGTGGTCAAAATGACGTGTAGTTACAAATATGTGCGTTAAACTGTACAAAACACTCTTCACTTTCGCATTGTTTCTGTACAAATACGTTCCTCTACCTGAAGATACAAGACGAACCCGTTTACAGTAGAACCTCCCTGACTGGAGTTTGAACCCTACAACCTTAGTTTACCCTGACAGCGTCGTTATTTTACTATACTGATATGGCGATATAAATTTCGATACAAAAAACAGACGACATTAAAAAAATAAATAAATTACCGTGTTAACCTAGCACACCACCGTATCTTGAGTACGTCCCAAACCGCTCACTACATACTAGATAGGCTATTTATGTTAGGGCACCGTGACGTCCTAATTAGGCGTGCTATTTAGTATTCTAGTATGCAGTTTGGGACTCACCGCTAACCGTCCAGTTGATTTCATTGGTTCACTTCGTCAGTCTGCAGACGTGTGTCGTTTCCCATTGGTTTCTCAGCATCGCCTGAAAGTATCCGGGGTTGCTTGATTGGAGCAGGAACCGAAGGAGCAAAGCAGCAGCACTGCATGTATTCAAATAACGGTCTGTTTGGGTGTTTGGCACGTATTTGCAGAACGATGTTGGCAAGCTGGTCTGCACATAAACAGATGTGTCCTACATCTTCAGATAAAGGAACTCCACAGTAATAGTCATGTTATCTCAAGGTTTCACTTGAGATGCGTGCAAATGTGCTGGATTGCACAATAAAACGTGTATCTCCAGTGCCACTACATATAAAATATTAATCATTTCTGATGTTGTAAGAATCATTTCAAAACGTAACAAACTGTGTGATTGTGGTCCCAGCGCACGTTTAGTGATCTGCACATCAGTGTGGTGAGACAGCTCACACAAGTCTCAACAACTGAAAAAGACATACTGGCATTGCAGGCCCTCATTTGTTCAGTTTCAACCACTAACACTTACAGTAAAAGCAAATATCTATAACCTCTGCCCAGCTGCCACTGCTGAATTCTTGAGGAAGGCCCTTAACTACATTTTCTTGGACTAATAAGACTGTGTTCAGTCGTATCCCAGGGAAAAAATTGTACTTGTGAATTTTTATAGTAAAACTGTGAATTGCTGTGACCAGTTTTTTTAATGTGAACCTTTCACAGTTTGATCATGAAAGTTCACAGTTCTACTATGAATTTTTGATGGTAATTTGGCCACTTCATGGTTCCACTGTGAGAAATTCATAGTACAAAATGTAAACTTGGTGGACTATGAACTGACCTATGAATTACCGGTCGGGTAGTTCAAAGTTTGCACTATGAATTTAGGTGGTAATTTTTTTTGCTTCTACTCCAGTTTCTCAGACTGTACAGAGAAAACGGGGACAATAAGTGCTGTTTTACTTAGTCGGGATGTCACGGGATTAGCGCATTGCTATGCAAATAAAATGGTTGTCTGCTTAAACATTGTGTACGACTATGCTGTGATGGTAAGATACCAAAGAAAATAAATCAGACCGAAACACTTGATATCTGATCATGTTCATTATTTTTTTACAGGTTTCAACCATTAATCCTGAAATTTTCTCCCCTGCTGCCTTTTTTGCTGCCACCCAGTTCTCAGACTGTAAGAGAAAGAAAGAAAAGAAAATGGACAATCAATAAGTGCTGTTTACTTAGGTCAAGAACGGTGGTGATAAAGAGACACAGTATACGTAGGCATTTCTTTTTAACCTAACATAATTAATATACAATTGACTTTTTAAAACATATCTACATTTCAAACTCGCCCTAGCCACCATAAACCCTTCATTATCTGCAACAAGCTAGTTGATATATTTAACATCATCTATTGATTTTAAAATATTTACATTTACAATTATTTACATTTAAAAGCATTTTAGCAGACCGCCCTTATCCAGAGCGACCTTACAATTGGTACAATCGTACAAATCCCAAGCAATGTGTGGTTAAGGGTCTTGCTCAAGGGTCCAACAGTGGTAGCTTGCCAGAGGTGGGATTTGAACCCTGGACCTTCTGGATCCATAATCCAGTACATTAACCACTAGGGCTACCCACAGTTGTACAGTCATTAAAACCTTTATCAGTTTCACCATAAGAGATAGAAAATGTCTTGATAGCAACACACACATATTACCACACTAAATTATAACTTGAAAAATTATATTAACACATGTATAAACTTCAGTGACATTGACTGTAAACATATCTACAATTTCAACTCGGGCTAGCACCAAACCCTTCAATTATCTTGCAAAAGCTAGTTGATATATTAACATTTCATCTATTGCTTTTTTTAAACTGATTGTCACAGTCAATAAACGTTATCCAGTTTCACCACAATGAAAAATGTCTGATGGAAACACCCACACATTACCACATTAAATTATAACTTGAAAAATGATATTAACACATGTATAAAACTCAGTTTTTATACCAATGATCAGATATAACATCGGAAACCACTGACAATCAGTCAATATCATTAACAATGTGATGCTCTGGATAATGTTTCTGCTGGCATTGGCTCCTGGGTGTCATATGGATGTTAAATTTGGACCACAGTGCAAGCTTCCAAGGTGTTTGGCTTGGCCTCCAAATTTCCTCAGATCTCAATCCATTTGCGCATCTGTGGATTGTGCGGAAAAAATAAGTCTGATCATTGGAGGCCCACATCACAACTTACAGGACGTATGCTTGCTAATGTCTTGATGCAAAGTACCCAGTGTTGTGTGCGTGAACGAGTTCAAAAGAACGCGTTCATTGCAACACGCTTCATTTTTTCGTGACGTTCGAAAATGAAACGCAAACACATGTTTTTAATAAAGAACTTTGAACGTGAATTAGTTCACATTTATGTGTCATGGAACGGCAGACATCACTGTAAATGAACGTTGGAATTGTTTTCCATTGAAAACTGGAGTGACATCTGTGTTCTCTTGTGAGAAGCAACAAGAGAAAGTTCTCCTCCTGTATTCTCGCTGGTGCCGCTTTAACTCATGTATCACCAGGACAGAATGGTTTGTGACGGTGTGTGCGCAATGTATTGCGAGCAACGTAGTGTTCCAGCTGAGACTAAGTTAACATACATGGCATAGTTTAATAAACATTTACTGGCTTTCCGCACGACGTTACCCGTGAGGAATTGCAGCAGAGCGGGTAGCCATAGCAACACCGCGATACCACAATTGGCAGTGCCATGAGCAAAGGTCTACAATGAGGCAGTTTCAAAAGAACGTATAGTGATTTCTAGCTTGTAGTGTGAAAAAAGTATTAATTTGAATATTCTCACGAAAAAGTTAAAATGAAATGAACTTTGAACTAGTTCAGAATTAAAATTGTGAACTTTGAACGTGAACTGTTTCACTTTGAGCATGTATGAACTGAAATTGAACTAGGTTCAAAAAGCTGCTGAACTGGCAACAACACTGAAGATACCATAGCACAAACTTCAGAGTTTTTTTGCATCGACAGGTAGAACCTTGGTGGGCATGAGGGGGACACACAATATATTAGGTAAAATGATTTTAATGTTACAGCTGATTACTGTATAGTAAACTGAACTAGCCAGTCCCATTGACTCAGAATTGAGTGAGACATTCTGCTTATACGATTGGCTGGTTCTAGACTTGTGCTTACTGATTTTGTCCAATGATATATTACAAAATGTGGTCACATAAGAAGGCATGTTAGAATAATGTAAAATATGTCATAGGGGTTTATTCAAGTACTTCATATTAGACATTAAAAGATGTCATGTCACTGACCAATATGTGGAATCATAACAGGAAAATGTAAATGCAACATACACTGAGAAACCAAAATATTTTATTGATTGCTTCAGGCTCTGTTCATAAAAATGGTGTCCCTTCAGGCAATATTTTTAGGCACATCATTTTTTAAAAGATGACTGTAAGCAAGCAAGTCTTTTTGCAATATTTAAAATAATATGAAAAGTACCTTATCACATGAATATTTTTAATATAATCTTCACTGATCTTTCACTGAAAGATGTTCTGTTCATGTACCCTCGTCTCATTACCGCATTAAAGGGCTGTTAGCTGATAGTCAAAAAGTTACTATGACTATTTTAACTATTGTAGACTATTGTAGGTTCACATTTTAAAACACAGATCAATGAGTTGACACAATGCTAAAGGTAAACTGATTTCTGTGTATCTTTAAAGAGTGTTGCCTAGAAATGTAAGACTAGATAAAAATATATTTTTTATTATTTACTATTCTCTGAAACCCATCCCAGAACACCAAAGTGCATGCGAATGCATACTCTGGGCCAGTCCATTGCATCATGTGTGGAAGGAGTCCACTGTGGCCGTACCAGGGGACTGTTAACCCCCGCCCCGATCCAGGACTCCACTTCCTCAAACACAGCCACCATGTGCCTGGGTGATGTGGACCTGGATGGCACTGCCAGGACTCGAACACATGTCAACGCAGTGGTGAGCTAGCGAATTCCCAATGCACCTAGTTTCAAAATATACTACACATAATGCAATTTGTGTGCAAGTTTGAATGGATTTGATAAGCTCACATAAAGCATTGTGGGGTCTTAAGCAAGTGCTCTCTAACAGCTGAAGTAAATCACTAAATATTGTAAATGTGAGGCTACATGATTGCCACCTGACATTCAAACAAGGCACACAGGTGTTTATAAAGTAAAAAAAAAGCATGTCAAGCCTAGCTATTGCACTTTCTGCCTGTTACCTGATGCTATGTTTCTATATGACGTGAATATATCATGGCACACGTACACCGATCAGCCAAAACTTTAAAACCACGCGCAGACCAAATTACAATTATCTCATCACAACAAGAACTCGGATATATTAGACGATATGTGAACAGTTTGTTCTTGTAGTCCACCATCAAAAGCATGTACACTGGGCACGTCAGTGCCAGAACTGGATACTGGAGCAATAGAAAAAGTATTTGAGGTCAGGTATCAACTGTAGGAATGAACCAGGATGAACTGTTGGAAGTAGACGAGCTGGTGGAGGGAGTGTGATGCTCTGGGTATTGCTCTGCTGGGAAACCCTGTGTCTGGGCATTTGTTTGGACATTAACTTAACATGTCACACCTACCTAAACATCATTACAGACCAGGCAGTTTTAAAGTGTGGGCTGATCGGTGTATTCCCACTTGTTAAAACATGCTCAATACATACATTTCTATGGAACAGAAAGTGTTACACAGCAAGTCCTAAATGTAATAATATCTATTCTAAAATAATCCCACTCTGATATCAGGTACCACATATGTGCTCCAACCTTTGTGATATATCATTAGTCTTCAGAGTATATAGTCATTTTGGCACAGATCGCACCAATAGCACACTATGCATTTTATTTCATGTTACAATAGCTCTTCACTCCCAAGTAAAAATCTTTAATAAATAGAGAGAAATAGGTTTGGAGTGTAACACTGCGGGGTAACCCTCACATTCATAGTCACTTAGTCAATGTATTGAGAAAGCCACCGGAAACCTTCCCCGTACCCTTGTCTCTTCAACACGCTGCACATGAAAACTTCCATTGGCCTCATGTTCAGCTCTTTCAGTGCTACATTTCCCTAAGGACAAACACAAAGACCATCTTACAACTATCACAATTCATTTCATGGTCAATATATAGCACACTAGAATTCATTTCAAACAACAGCCCTGCTGCATTCTCAATTTTCATTGTTCAGAAGGGGCTGGATAATTAGGGTTCATTTTCTATAATGAGTAGTGCTAGGTGCTTGTTCAATCACAGGTATATGCTAATGAACATGCTGTAATTTGTTTATCACTTCCACTGCAGCAGTTCGTTCAGAATTGCTTGGTGTACATCGTACGTTAAGCTTCCTAAAAATAAACAGATTCAAAGTGTAATACCGTTGCTTTACCTTTTCCAGTACAGACAGACAAGGAAAATGAATGTTGGTAAGGGATCGACTCTTTATAGCTGCTAGAACTACAGTAAATTGCAATTACATAGCATTACAATTACAACCACTTTGTTCCCTAACAAAGACAAATGTGTAATGGGCTAGGTACCATGGCATGAGCGAAATAAGGCAGTTGGGCATTCATTCATCCTTTTTCTTATCCGCATAATCCTGATCAGGGTCGCGAGAGAGCCGGTGCCTAGCCGGCAGCACAGGCCGCAAGGCAATAACAACCCTAGACAGGGCACCAATCCATCGTAAGGCACACACTTACTCACTATGCAATTTAGAAACACCCATTCACTCAAAATGCATGTCTTTGGAATGTTGGAGGAAATCGGAGTATCCGGAGAAACCCCACGCAGACACTGGGAGGCAACGGTGCTACCCACTACGTCACCCACACCGACCCTACTTCATCAAGTCTCACATTTCTCACTTATAGGAATTAGGCTTCAAATAACTTCAGAGTTTATTCTGGGATTGCAAAATGTTGAAATTATCCAAAGAAAAAATGTGTGACCTGTTAAATGTTTAGTTTCTTGATTTTCTACCTTCCCAGTGGTGTGCCCATGAAGGCCAAAAAGCCCTCTGAGGCCATCCTCACTGACAGCCTCCGGTCGATCAATTTTATTTCCCAAAATAAGGATTGGCACATTGGAGATGGTCTCATCAGTTAACAGGGCCTATAATTGGCAACATGTTGAACAAAGTATTAGGTTTTTGGATGTATATAATAATAATAATAATATCAACCAACACCAACAACTTACATCTAGTTCAATTTTAGCCTCTTGTAGGCGCTCATGGTCAGCAGCATCCACAAGATACACTATTCCGTTTATAGCTGGTAAATAATTCTTCCAAACTCTTCTTGCTGTAGTTGCAGAACAAAAAGATATTTGCAGACTGTCAAGAAAAATCAACGATAATCCTAGGCTTGTCTTAAATAAACCTGTACAAAGTACTTTAACAATAAAGAGCAGGCAGCACTTGAGATGGATTGAAGGATTACTCTGTTTACCTTGTGTATGCCCACCAAGGTCAAAGGTAGTAAAAGTCATCCCAGCAATTGTCAACTCTTCTGATGCTGATAGAAACAACAAACAACACAAACACCAATTAATGAAACAAGCTGAAAGTATCAGGTTTTTAAGGTAACTGTTTTAAAGATACTTACTTGGATGAAGTGTTGGTACGTGCTGCACAAGTCTATCATCCTTGAGCATGTGCAATAATGTGGTTTTTCCTGCATTGTCTAACCCAAGGAATATTAGCTTTCCAGTCTTTCTATACAGTCCTAAAATAAGGATTAACAGAATGGTTTATTAATTCATTCATAGTCATTTGTCATTTACTGAATTAATTCTGGCTTTCTGTCAAGATTTCCACATGATATTGTCTAAAACTTAGGTACCAAATAGCTTATCTTACTTCTAATAACAGCACATTAAAGACACATTACCTAATAACTGCAAAACACTGCTGAATCCTCTGTAGATCCAATCAAATATGAAAGACATTCTGTAACTGTTCTCTGCAGACCTTTAGAAATAAAGCATAGACACTTCAATAGTCAATGTCATTTTAAAAACATACATTCATGTAGAAGGGTAATTATCAGTAGTTTTTCTCATTGATTCTTCATTAGAAAATTGTGCCATCATGTCTCCAGATTCACTATTGTACAATTTAAATGGACAGGGCAGAATGTCAGGGAGGTAGGCTTGATCAAAAGTTCAGTGTGGGTATTTCAGTCTTAGTACTGGATTATAAAAGATACTTTTGCACTGATGAGCCAAGACATTAGATCTACCTGGTCCATAATGATCCATCAAATGCATCAAAGTACCATCCACATGAATGCCTAGATCCAGGTTTTCCCAGCAGAGTATTACCCAGAGCATCACACTCTCTCTACCAGCTTGTCTTCTTACCACAGTGCATCCTGGTGCCATCACAGGTTCTATGTAGCAAGCACGTAATTAGTCCAACTAAGATTTTCCTTCACTCTGTAAAGACCAGTGAAAGTCTGGAGAGAAGACCCAGACTTTGGCAACCAAGCAAGAAACTCCTATCCAGGCTTAAATGACTGAGAGACAGATTTCCTTTCATAATGCAGTTTCATCTTGCATGTACAGCTCACAAATTCCGATATGTACAATATATATTATAACAAATTAATAATAAGAGGAATCCTCTACAAGCCCCCAAATTACATCCCAGTCTAGGGTTGGTGTGTTAGAATATGGCTAAATAAAAAGGAGAGGAGACAACAGCCAAAAACACCCATCACAAGCTATATACAGCCAGTTTCAAATATCTAAGGGGAGAAGGAAACAATCAGGGTCAGAATGGGCAGAAGTAGGTAACCAGAATCACAAGTACCAAACACACTAGTTCACAATGCTAGCTGAAGCATAATGTGGCTATCATTGTCCAAAGATAGGTTTAAAGTAAGCCTAAAAGCAAGCCAGCATTCAACCAATTATCAAAATGAGAACAAAAAACAAAAGCACAAAGTTAAGCATCAAGCTAACCAACGCTCTCCCATGCAGAGTCCAAAAACAGGACGCAAGAGGAGCTCATTTGGACTTGGTCTTGTATTAGTCTCAGGGTAATATGGACTCGAGACCTGCCAAGTTCAGTGCGTCCGTCTGAGGTAACGTTAATTATAACTAAACGTTTTTTGCATATTGTTATTGATTATCGACAATCCATTCAAACAGAATAAATCAGTCCTTTCTCTACATGACTAAATAAAACCTGCACTCAGATTGGCTAATAGAGAAAAACACGTTAGATTGCAAGTGTGCATTTTCGCCCGCATACTTTACTTAGTATAGTTTATGATAGTTTTTGTTTGAGGGCAGACAGAAATGTTATTATTCTGTTTTCACATTTAATAATAATAATGACTAGAATGTTGGCTACATTCACGCAAGTGGTAGCTTCTGATTAAGTACAGTGGTGCTTGAAAGTTTGTGAAACCTTTAGAATTTTCTATATTCCTGCATAAATATGACCTAAAACATCATCAGATTTTCACACAAGTCCTAAACGTAGATAAAGAGAACCCAGTTACCAATGAGAGATAAAAATATTATATATTACGTGGTCATTTATTTATTGAGGAAAAATGATCTCAATATTACATATTAGTGAGTGGCAAAAGTATGTGAACCTTTTGCTTTCAGTATTTGGTATCAATAACTGCAAGGTTAAAACATTTCCTGTAAACTGTTGATCAGTCCTGCACACCGGCTTGGAGGAATTTTAGCCCATTCCTCGTACAGAACAGCTCAACTCTGGGATGTTGGTTTTGGTTTCCTCACATTAACTGCTCGCTTCAGGTCCTTCCACAACGTTTCAATTAGATTAAGGTCAGGACTTTGACTTGGTCATTCCCAAAACATTCACTTTATTCTTCTTTAACCATTCATTGGTAGAATGACTTGTGTGCTTAGGGTCGTTGTCTTGCTGCAGACCCACCTTCTCTTGAGATTCAGTTCATGGACAGATGTCCTGACATTTTCCTTTAGAATTATTTGATATTTTAAATTCAGAATTTATTGTGTTCAAATCAATGATGTGGCAAGCCGTCCTGGCACAGATGCAGCAAAAAAGGCCCAATCCTTGATACTACCACCACCATGTTTCACAGATGGGATAAGGTTCTTATGCTGGAATGCAGTGTTTTTTTTCCTTTCTCCAACAATAACGCTTTTCTTTTTAAACCAAAAAAAAAGTTCTATTTTGGTCTCATCCGTCCACAAAACTTTTCTTCTAATAGCCTTCTGGCTTGTCCACGTGACCTTTAGCAAAACTGCAGATGAGCAGCAATGTTCTTTTTGGAGAGCAGTGGCTTTCTCCTTGCAGCCCTGCCATGGCACACCATTGTTGTTTCAGTGTTCTTCTGATGGTGTACTTCAAATGAGACTCATGAACATTAACATTAGCCAATGTGACAGAGGCCTTCAGCTGCTTAGAAGTTACCCTGCGGTCCTTTGTGACCTCGCCAACTATTACATGCCTTGCTCTTGGAGTGATCTTTGTTGGTCGACCACTCCTAGGGAGGGTAACAATGGTCTTGAATTCCCTCCATTTGTACACAATCTGCCTGTCTGTAGATTGGTGGAGTCCAAACTCTTTAGAGATGGTTTTGTAACCTTTTCCAGTCTGATGAGCATCAGCAACTCTTTTTCTGAGCTCCTCAGAAACCTCCTTTGTTCATGCCATGATACACTTCCACAAACATGTGTTGTGAAGAGCAGACTCTGATAGATCCCTGTTCTTTAAATAGAACAGGCTGGCCACTCACACCTGATTGTCATCACACTGATTGAAAACACCTGACTCTAATTTCACCTTCAAATTAAATGCTAATCTTAAAGGTCTACATACTTTTGCCACTCACTAATATGTAATATTGGATCATTTTCCTCAATAAATAAATGACCAAGTATAATATTTTTGTATCATTTGTTTAACTGGGTTCTCTTTATCTACTTTTAGGACTTGTGTGAAAATCTGATTATATTTTAGGTCATATTTATGTAGAAATATAGAAAATGCTAAAGGGTTCACAAACTTTCAAGCACTACTGTATGAGAAAAGAAGGGAAATCATCACCATCATTTTCTTCCAAAAGTTACACTGCCTTAGTATGACTAAGAGTATAATATACCAGTAGTAATAATTAATAGTAATTTTAGGCTATATATTATTTCATGTTATATTACACTAAAATATATGCTGAAATAATGTATAATGAATGATAATGAATATAAAGTGAATTCTAAACTAATTTAACTTTTTCCATTTTCTTCATCTTAATCTGGTCTCGTCTTGGGCACTCCGGGTTTGACTCGGACTCGGCTCTAGTGCTCTAATGAACACTAATACTGATGTCAGCCACCTCCTATGTGCTCCACCCTGTCAGTTGTGGCTCACAAGACACACAGAGAGAAACAATGCAACATAAAAGATCTGCAGCATGGGTCTTAACAATGGTCCAGTTCAGACAGTCACATGCCCATTCGAAGCACTTTCTATGCTAGACAGACAACAGTATGGTGAGCGCTTCGAGCACTGGTCTACAGCTAGAGGCTACAGGGGGTGCTGCAGTGGGTGTTCTGACACATTTCCCCCCTAAC